>CAUYQG010140218.1:0-38850 GCA_963574415.1 Tarsius wallacei
GCGTGGTAGCGCGCACCTGTAATTCCAGCTACTTGGAAGGCTGAGGCGGAAGGATCGCTGGAGCCCAGCAGGTCGAGGCTGCGGTGGCCGGGAGCGGCCACTGCACTCCAGTCTGGGCAACAGAGTGAGACTCCAACTCAAAAAAAAAAAAGAAAATGAAAACATAAATGAAAGGAAAAGAGTTTTACTGTAAAAACAAAGTACACACTCAAGAGAAAGAGTGGCAGCCATACTCCAGAGAGCGAGTCAGGCTTGATGGGGTTTTAGTGTTTTTTCATAGTTATCTCTAACTAAGGGGTGGATATTCATATTAGGAGGCAGAATATTTATAGATTTTCCAGGCTTCCCAGAATTTAGTACCCTCCCCTTTTCTGTCCATATTCGGTAACACCCTGAAATGTCATGATGCTGATAGATGTCATTTAGTAGCTAAGGTTTTACAGTGAGGGTATAATGAGCTTGGTGGTAACTTGCTGGTCAAATCCATAGCCATGTTGGACTAAATCAGTATTTAATATCTGACCAGGGCAGACAATAAATCTTGTAACCAGATTTCCAGAGCCCCTGATAAGCATGTCTTTTTCTTAAGAGTCATGTGATTTCTTAACTACTGTTTGGTATTTTTCCATTCTCCTACACCTACACAGCACCATTCCTACGTCATTCATTGAAAGAAATTGAGGCTCTCTGCCTAAAGGTGAAAATGTAAATCTAAAAATGAAGCCCAGGATAAGAAGATTCTGATTTTTTGAAGGTCAAATGCTGCCAGTATTACAGTTTTTTCCTGAACACAACTCTTCAACTGAAGGTCAGAACAGATAATTAAACAGAGACTTTCAGTTTTAGGTGAACAATTTAATCATATTATTGTTTAATAGAGTTATTACTACATGAGTCTTAGTTTTATTTCCTCACAGGTCATAAAGCCCTCCCAATTAATTTTTTTTTTATAATTTGTGGATCAAGTATTATAGAACCTTGTAATTTGACAGCCAAATACAAAATAATTTCTAAAGCTTTCTTTAGAACATAAGATAAAGCTTAATTCTTAGACTTCTTTTTAACACTCTTGCAAAATTCTAAAGCAATGATTGGCAGTATTGTTTCACTGTAGTCAATATTAGTCTTTTAAAGCTTTCTATTAGTCAAATAAAAAAATTAATGTAAAAATATTATATATTATTATGACTTTGGGCACCAGTCAAATTGAGCTTCCCCCCCCCTTATATTACACAACTAATGAACACTCTAACTTGATAATAGAGTTTTTACTTATCTTATTTTTAGAAAAGATCATAAATCCATAGACTGTGGAAAACAAGATAATTCTAAATTTTAGATACATATTTTAATAAAAATGCTGCTTAGTAACCTAATTTTTTCATGAAAAGGTTTTAGATATCTCTCTAAAAGCCCAGATAATGTAGTGCAAATGTCTTCGACATTTTCTACTTGTGACATACATAGGAAATGTTTCCAGGGTCTGCATATTAATCTTGTGATTTTCTTTATTTGAAAAGAAAAAGAATATGCATGACCTGGCAGTCAATCTGAAGGCAGTATTTTCCCTTGATGAATATCTCATCTTTTTTCTGAGCACTGCTAAGTACTTTTGTCCTTTATTTGCCACTAATGCTTATGATAAAAAATTAAATTACTGTTCATCCTTTCAATATGTTTTCCTCAGAGGATCGCTGCTGAAGAACAAACATTTAAAAGAGGATGTGGAAGGTTTTGTTTTATACACAGCCCTGCTATATTATTCATTGCAATGCATTTTTAATGTTAGAGAAAGAAAAATAAAATGTATGTTAATTTCTGGGGTGAGACAGGCAGTGATCTAGGGAATGATATATTCACACAGGCTGAAAATGTGCGCTCAATAATAAAATAAGAAGGTGTTTCTCTTCCAGATCCTAAGCTTTTTTTCCCCCCCTGCATATGGAAGGGAAACTTGAAATGCTTTTTTTGAATGAAACTCTCAAGACATCATCTCCAACTAGCTAACATTCCTCAGATTTTTCATATTTGCAGTTGACAAAAATGTTACCAGAGCAAGATTAAAACCAAAAAACAAACAAAGAAAACAAAACCATAAGAGAAGCTCTGACTGCCAACATGACCATGGAGCTTTTGCTAAGTCTCGTATTACAGTCCCCCATCTTCCCTCTCCATTTCATTTTATATCCATTCATGTAATATGCACTTTTGTTGTTAGTAAATAAACCAATTATTTTCCTAAATAGGTGAAAAGATTTGCATGAGTTTTCTTTTTATTTTTAAAACCTGATACTCTTTTACAAGAATGGTGAATGAGTAATGTGTTTTATTTCGTCTATGAATTGTCAAGGCTAATGGGTTCTTTGTATTGCATTCTCTTGAAATTCAATAACGTATCTTCACTCCTAAGGAATTACAGCATCTGGTAAGGAATGGATTTACAAACTTCTTACAACGTAAGAAAGCAGATTAAACTTTATAGACTCTGTTCTTTAAGCTTCTTTGTTCCAGAGAGAGGGATGGGTAGTGTTGTTTGATGTAAATAAGTGGTGAAAACACACAAGTTTCAGGATGTTTTCTCAAATTCCCCAAAGCTATAGTCAATGTGATATCATCAGAAAACACTTATTTTGAACTTGAGTAGATAAACTTGTAAAAAACAAATAAATAAACTGCTATGTGGAGAATTGTCTATTTTTGATTGTCTGACAAATACCAGGTAGTAATTGAGTTAGTGCTTTAAAAAAAATTACTAAAGGGCATTTTTCATTTTCTTTTGTTGAATACAGATGAACCAAAGGAAGAAAGTCATATATTTAGTATAATATATGTGTGGCATGGACTCCCTTTTCAAAATATTTAATTTTATAACCCCTGAATAAAAACAATATGCTTTTTAAATATTCTTAACCTGAACATAGAATTTTTGATATAATTCAGTTTTTGTCTATGCAATCATTCCATGTTAGCACTTCTTTTCACCTCTTTCAGGTGCACTAATGTAAAACTGGAAATATCTACTCTTTAAAATAAGTATAATTTTATTTCAGTGCTCTAATAAGACACTAAATAACAAGTGCCTACTTTTAGAGTATTACCTCATTGATTTTACTCTGGACATGTAGTGGTCTTGATTTTATTTTACCCATTTTATAATAACCATTATAAAATGGGTAAAATAAAATCATAATAACTATCTAGCAACTAGATAGATTTTACCAAAATGAAAAAAAGAAACATTCATTATATGTTGCCATCTGCAATGATTCATGATAAACAGGCTATACGTCAACACTGAATAAAGGAAAATGAAATTTAAATTATCAGTCACAATCAAAGACTAACAAAGCCAATCACCCCAAAATATGTCATTTTGTCTTATTTATTTCTACTTTACTTTCTTCTACTGTATCGCCAAAGCATCTAGATACTTTGTTAGTTTAAATTATAGAAATCTGGGTCTAGGATCATAATTTCTACTTAAAAAGCGTTGCTGCTGTTATCTAAGTCTGTTCAAATAAAATGTGATGGTGTACTTTCTATAGAAGAGAAGATCATGTGATTTAGCCCACCCAAATTATTTAGTACGGTCCTGTAGGAACCAAGACCCTTGCCCCTCTGGACATTTAAAAATCACTGACATATGGTAGACCAATTGAGAAAAAGCATGTGTGTCTATGGGAACTTTCAGAACAAACCCCCAAAGATACAGGAGAAATTGTCAGTTTTTATGCTTAGGTTTGACAAAATGTGGACAGCCATACAGAAATATGATTGAAGGAAAAGGGTATGACCTAAAGCTAATAGACTGAGTGGGAAAACCGGAAAGGCCTGTCTGTCTAGATTCTTCTTGGCCTCTCTGAGCATTCATGCCTTCATTCTGGGTAAGAACCTCTCCGAAATGAGAGTCTTATTACCCACAGTCAAATCAGGTAGATTGGATAGTTTTTTAATAGCCAGTTTTTACACAGAGTAAGGTCAGAGTAATATTATTAGGTTTTATGACTGACTTTGGGGAAAGGAAGTTCTGGTTTCCATGACCTGGCTTGGGGAAGAGGGATTCTAGTTTCTACAGCTAGCCTTGGGGGAAAAAGGGACTGAGAGACAAGAGGGCAGGGGTAGGTCAGAGAAAAGCTCTTGCTTTGGAGGCTGCTGCTAAGGCCTTTATTTTGGAGTTTTGTTTTCTGAGCTCCCTCAGTCCCAATATGTTTGTGCCTCAGGAGGTAATGTTGACATAAGAAAAAAATATTTGTTTTGGAAGGTAGAGTGGTATCTAGTTTAAGTTCTTTGTGGCTATTTGCTGGAGGGATGACTGCCATGGGCTGAGTGTTTGTGTTCTTCCCCAAATTCGTAAGTTGAAACCTAATACCCAGTGTGACTATATCAGGAGGTATACCCTTTGGCAGGTGATTAGGTCACTCATGCATGTGATAAATGTTCTTATATGACACTGAAGAGACAAGAGTTCTTCCCTTTGGCCATTGAAGACACGGGTAGAAGACACCATCTATAAACCAGAAAGTGGACTCCAATCAGACACTGAATCTGTTGACATCTTGATCTTGAACTTCCTGGCCCATTAGAATCATGAGAAAGAAATATCTGTTGTTTATAAGCTCCCTAGCTTATGGTATTTTGTTATATCAGCCCAACCAGATTAAGACAATGACCTAAGGTCTTTGATTTTAAAACCCTGAAGGTCATCTTTAAAATGGGATTTCTCCAACAATTAGTTGAAATAATTGTGTATATTGTTAAGTACAATCTGGTTTATGGAAATTGCTCAAAAGCTTTATGATGATGATGGTGTTACTGAAATAACTATACTTCCCCTATAAGTTTATCTTCCCTTTTTTCACCTCAAAACATATTGATTCATATTTTTCTAGTGGAAAGTTAAATTTTTTGAAATGTTTACTTTCTGATGTGTTCATCAAGTCAATTTTTCAAAAATAGGTTTATCCTTTCTGTCAGGCATGGTAGATAGCCACATGAGCCATGGTGTAGCATCAGCATCTAACACTATTTCAATCTTCTATTTGCTTATCTAGGAAAAACATTCTTTTGCAAAAATGGAAAGATTTTTATACCTATAAAACTCATATATTATTTACAATTGTAAGAAATTACCCATTCTCAATGGTATTTTCTCAAAATAATTTTTTTCTTATAGCTTTAATAAACTCTGGGCATACATTTGCATCCTTTTTCTGTAGCATAACTGGAGCTTAGTAGTTTAAGACATGAACCCAAAAAGAAGTAGGAATTCTGTTTTTTTAAATTATAAAGATGTGGGGAACAATTCAGAGTTAGGTATACAAAGGTTGATTATGCAGGTACCCTTGTTGATAAGGTATGCCCCTCCCTCCCCTAGCAGTTTCCTTCTACTGCCAATCCCACCCCTCTTCCCTGACAGTTTTCCACTACTGCCAATCGCTTTCTTATAGTATTATAATTGTTCAAGTTTCGCTTATGAGAGAGAACATATGGTACTCTGTTCTTTGTTTCTGTGATAGATCATGTAGTATGATCGACTCTAAATCCATCTAAGTTGCTACAAAGTCCATATGTTTGTCCTTCTTTATGGAAGCATAGTATTCCATTGTGTATATGTACCACATTTTTTTAAATCCAGTCCAGCTTCGATGGACAACATGGTTGGCTCCATGTTTTTGCTATTGTGAATAGAGTTGCAACAAACATATGTGTGTGGGTATCTTTTTTGTAGAATGATTTGAGTTCCTAGAGGTATATTCCCAATAGGGGATTGCTGGGTCATATGGAAGGTCAATTTCTAGCTCTTTCAGAAATCATCACACTGTCTTCCAAAGAGGTTGCACAAGTTTGCATTCCCACCAGCACTGTAGAAGCATTCCTTTTTTTCCGCATCCTCGCCAGCACCTGTTGATGTTGTTTTATTAATGATGGCCATTCTTACTGGGGTTAGGAGGTATCTCAATGTGGTTTGGATTTGCATTTCTCTGATGATGAATGAGGCTGAGCACTTTTTCATGTGTCTGTTGGCTGCCCATATATCTTCTTTTGAGAATTGTCTATTCATGTCTTTTGGCTACTTTTGATGGGGCTGTTTGTTTTTTTTCCTTTCAGCACATTTGAGTTCCTTGTAGATCCTAGATGTTAGGCCTTTGTCAGATATACAGTTGGCAAATATTTTTTTCCCATTCTGTGGGCTATCTTCCTGATCTCTTGAGCTCATTAGTTTGATGAGGTCCCTCTTGTCTGTCTCATTTCTTAAGGTATGGGCATTTCCAGGGATTTGAATAGGAATTGGTTGCCAGTTCCAATTTCCATAAAGGCATCTCCTGTGTTTTCTAAGATTCTTATAGTTTGAGGTTTTGCGTTTAGGTCTTTGATCCATTTAGAGTTAATTTTTGTGTATGGTGATAGGTAGGGGTCCTGTTTCAATCTGGAAGTGTGATACCACCTGCTTTGTTTCTTTTGCTAAGGACTGTTTTGGCTATTCATGGTTGTTTATGTTTCCATATGAATTTCTGTATTGTCATTTCCAGGGCTGAGAAGAATGATGTTGGTAACTTAATGAGTATCGCATTGAATCTGTAGACTGCCTTTTGTAGGATGGACATCTTAACAATGTTGATTCTTCCTATCCATGAGCATGGAATATTTTTCCATTTGTTTGTGTCATCTTGGATTTCTTTGAGCAGTGTTTTGTAATTCTCATTGTAAAGGTCTTTCACGTCTTTGGTTAGGAAAATGCCAAAGTATTTCATTTTTGTAGTAGTTATTGTGAATGGGATTGTGCTTTTAATTTGGGTCTCTGCCTGCTTGTTGTTGGTGTATAGGAATGCAACTGTCTCTTGCACCCTGAGACTTTGCCAAAATCCTTTATCAGCGCAAGCAGGATTTGACAGATTCTCTTGGATTTTCAAGATATAGGATCATATCATCAGCAAAGAGGGATAACTTGACTTCCTCTTTTCCTATTTGGATACCCATGATTTCCTTCTCTTGTCTAATTGCCTGGTCTAGGACTTCCAACACAATATTGAAAAAGAAGGGTTAGGGTGGGCAGCCTTGTCTTGTTCCAGTTTTCAGGGGAAATGCTTCTAGTTTCTGTCCATTTAGTAATATGTTAGCTGTAGGTTTGTCATAGATGGCACTTACTATTTTGAGGTATGTTCCTTCTATACCTAGGTGTTTGAGGGTTTTTATCAAGAAGCGATGCTGGATTTATTCCAAAGATTTTTCTGTATCTAATGAGATAATCATGTGGTTCTTGTTTTTACATCTGTTGATGTATTTAATTATATTTATGGTCTTGAGAATGTGGACCCAGTCCTGCATCATGGGGATGAAGCCTATTTGGTTGTGGTGGATGATTTTTGAGATGTGTTTTTGGATTCAATTTGCTAGAATCTTGAGGATTTTTGCATCTATGTTCATAAGGGATATTGGTCTGTAGTTCTCTCTTTGTTGCATCTTTACCCAGTTTGGGTATCAGTGTAATGTTGACTTCATAAAATGATTTGGGGAGAATTCCATCTATCTCAATTGCCTGGAATACTTTCAGAAGGATTGGTCTCAGGTCCTCCTTGTACGTCTTGTAGAATTCTGCTGGAAAGCCATCTGGTCCAGGGCTTTTTTGGTAGGAAGTTTTCGTATGACAGAGTCAATTTCCTGGGTTATTATTAGTCTATTTAGTGTCTCAATGTCTTCTTGCTTCAACTTGGGTAGGTTGTGTGATGTCAGAAAATCCTCCAATTCATCTAGGTTACCAAGTTTGTTTAGATGTACATCGTAATCTCTGATAATCTTTTGTATTTCTTCAGGGTCAGTTGTGATTTGATTTTTTGAATTTCTGATTATATATTTGGGCTTTTTCTCTCTTTTTCTTGGTTATTCTGTCTAGGGGTCCATCAATCTTGTTAATTCTTTCAAAGAATCAGCTTTGTGTTTTGTTGATGTTTTCTATGATATTTTTGTCTTCTATGTCCCATAATTGGGCTTTTATTTTTGTGATTTGGATTCTTCTGCTAAAGTTGGGGTTTTGGTCGTCTTCTCTTTCCAGCTCCCTTAGATGATTTGTTTAGCTCTCTACTTGTGATCTTTCCATTTTCTTGATGTGTGCTTGTAGAAATATAAATTCCCCTCTTAGAACGGATTTCATGGCATTCTAGAGGTTTTGGTACGATCTGTCTTCATTTTCATTTGTTTCCATGAATCTCTCAATTTCTTCTTTGATTTCAATGTTGACCCAGTTGTTGTTCAGCATTATGCTGTTTAGTGTCCATGTCCTTGTGGGCTTTGGGGAAATGTTGTTGGTGTTGATATTTACTTTTGTTCCACTGTGGTCTGAGAGTGTGCATGGCAAGATTTCAGCCTTATGGAATTTGTTTATGCTTGATTTATGGCCAAGGATGTGATGGATTTTGGAGTACATTCAATGCGGTGATGAGTAGAACATATATTCTGTGGTTGTTGGGTGGAAAAATCTGTAGGTATCTATTAAATCCATTTGGTCGAGTGTCAAGTTTAGGTTCTGGATCTCCATGTTGATTTTTTTTTTTGCCTCAATGATCTGTCTAGGGCGGTTAGTGGGGTATTCATTCCCCTGCTATTATAGTGTTAGAGTCAATATCTTTTTGTCGTTTACTTAATAGTTGCTTTATAGATGCTGGTGCTTCTGTGTTGGGTGCATATATGTTTAGGATGGATATTTCTTGTTGATGGTTGAAACTTTTATCATTATGTAGTGTCCTTTTGCATCTTTTAAAATTTTTGATAGCTTAAATGTTGTTTTGTCTGATATTAGGATCACAATTCCTGCCTTCTTTTGTGATCCATTTGCCTGGAAACTTGTTTTCCATCCTTTAACTTTGAGTCTGTGTGCATCCCTTGTAGTGAGATGAGTCTCCTGGATGCAGCAAATAATTGGGTTATTGTTTCTTATCCAGTTTGCCATTCTGTGTCTTTTCAGTGGTGCATTCAGTCCATTCACATTCAGGCTGAGTATTGAAATGTGATTGTTCATCCCTGTCATGAAGTTCTTATAAAGTTTTTTCTTTGTTTGCTTGTTTTCTTTTGGCTTTGGGGTTGATGTATGCGTATGTTTTCAAGTTTGTTGATGCACTGTATTCTCTGTTGATTCTGTGCTCTGCTGTTCTCTTGGGAAGTGTGTGGTCATTCTTTCTTTTCTTTTTTCTGTGTTTAATACCTTTTTAAGTGTCTCCTAGAAGCTGCATAATCTCTTAGGGATTGGATATCTGGGAAGGATATTAATTCTCCATCACTGATGAAGCTGAGCTTGGCTGGATAGGAAATTCTTGGTTGAAATAGTATATCTTTGAGGACTTTGAATATAAGACTCTGGTTCCTTCTTATTTGTAGTATTTCTGCTGATAGGTCTGCTGCTATTCTGATTGGTTTTCCCCGGTAGGTAGTCTGACCTTTCTCTCTTGCTGCCTTTAGGATTTTTTTCTTTTGTGCCTACTTTGTGTAGGCAAATTACTATGTGTTTAGGGGTTGGTTTTCTCATTTGATGTCTCGTGAGGGTTCCCTGTATCTCTTGTGCTTGGCTGGTCACATCTCTGGTGAAATGGGGCAAGTTTTCTTGGATTACCGCTTGGAATACTTGCTCCAAGTTGTTCTCCATTTCTCTTTCTTCTTCTGCAATACCAGTCAGCATAGGTTCAGCCTCTTGATATAATCACACATCTCTTGTATTCTTTGTTCTTTCTTTCTGAGTCTTCTTTCTATTTTTTTACAGACTGGGTTAATTCCATGTTCTGGTCTTCAAGTTCTGAGATTCTTTCTTCAGCTAGATCAGTTCTGCTTTCCATGCTTGTCATCTTATTATTTATTACCTGGATGAAATTTTTTTATTGCCAAAATCTCTGTTACAGGTTCTTTCAGTGTTGGATCTTGTCTTTCTTTATTCTTATTCACTCTTCCATCCATTTCCTAATTTCTGTCATATTCTGGGGCCAGTTGTTGGTGATTTCCATTATTTGAGCATCAAGGTCTGATTTTCAGGAGTTTTGTCTTTAGTACACTTGAAATTGCCTGTGGTCCTCCTTTGATTTTTCTTCACTTGTGAGAGATATCTTATTTTTCTCTTTAGTTCTGTTATTCAGTGTCAGTGGGAGAAGCTTTCCCTTCTGATGTTTGCTCAGTCCTTTATTCTTTCCTCATCTAGGCTCTGGATTTGTTTTATTTAAATAGGATGGTAGATGGGACACTTTGCTGTCTCTTGTAGTTTTTGATATTTGAATAAAGTAGGGGATGGGGCACTAGGATTCAGAAATGACTTGCAAATTACAATGTTTACTTATTGTGGTATGTGTTCCCTGACCCACTCCCCACCACCACTCTATATAATGATGCAAAGGGTTAGGGTTAGGGTTAGGGTTAGGGTTAAAAACCAAGAAAACTAAGTACATACACGCACACACACACACGCCTAGCACAAAGTAAATAGAAAGACAGGAAGAAAAAAATAAAAGGAATTCAGATCGAACCCTCACACATATATTGACACACACATTAAACTATAAACAATGAAAATAAAAAAACCCAGAAGAACAAAAGAGCAAAAAAAACAAACAAAAAAACCCAAAAAAACCCCCACAACAACAACAACAAAATTGAAAGATGAACACTCAATTGTTTACATATACACATAAACTGAAAATGACAAATAAAAGAAGAAAGAAACAGAAAAAGAAAAGAAAAAAAAATTGGGGGGTGGGATGCAGATCAAACCCCCACATATACATTCATGCACAAAGGAAAAATGTTTAAAAAATAGATGAACTAACAAGCAAACGAACATTTTTTTTAAATTATAAAAAAATTCAGAATTAAAACAAACAAAAAAACCTGCCCTTTTGTGGCAGACTGTGTAATTGTTCCTCTAATCAGGTCTCTCCTGCAGAGCCACCTCTTTCACTCTCTCCTCAGTGTCTGGAGCAGGGAAGGAGGAGGGACAATGAGATGGGTGTGGCTGCAACCATCCCCTCCCACTCTGGTATGGTCAGGGAGATCTCCTCTGGTTGGAGGTGCGGGATTGTTTCTTCCCCAGGTAAGTACTTGTAGGGGGTGTCCCAGACAGGTCTATCCTGGAATGGAGTTCTTCTATTGAGACTGACGTCCAGGCTCTTCCTGGGTTTTTCCCTCTTAGTTATGGCCCAGCTATGTGGGTCTGATATTCAGAGGATTGCTGGGGAGGAGTGGGTTTAGGCCAGCCTCAGACTCAACCACTGATCTCTTTGGAGTCAGTACTTCCTCATCCTTTTCTGACCACACCCTTTGTCCGGCAGCAGGATTAGGGTAGGGGGTAGAGTGCCTGGGACTCAGCACTTCTCAGGTCCCTCTGAAGTTTGTGCTTTCAGGATAATCCCTCTGGGCCATGATCAATCCCTGAGCAGTTGATACATCAGTCACAGAGATCAGGTCTGTTGCTCCGTGGTGAGCAAGTCAGAGCACATTCCTGCCCCACCTTCAAGATGGTGGTAGGGTGCCTTTCTTAACCACTTCTGTGGGACTTTGCCTCTGGACTTCCTCCACAGCCCCCTGCTGCCAGTGCCCTGCCAGGTGCTGAAGTGATGAGGCAAAGCCTGGAGCCTACAGTCTCTCCTGCTGCAATGGTGAGGCAGAGCCTGGGACGACAGTCTCTACCTGTCGCTTCTTCACAGGAAAACTTTTGTCCACTTAAAAAAAAAAAGGTGCTCAGCTTCTGTGACCTGGGAAGAGCCAGGGACCAAGCAGAGAAGCTGCAGCACCAGCTTTTGCACCAGGGGCCTGACCACTTGCTCACGAGCTCCCACTTAGACAGTCTCTCCCAGCATTTTCTTCCCAGGAAGGGTTTTGTTGATTTAAAAGAAAGAAAAGAAAATAGTGCTTGGCTTCTGCATCCTGGGGAATCACTAGGGTCCAAGTCCAGCAGCTGTGGTATCAGCCACTGCTCCAGGGGAGCCCTGGCCACTAGCTTCCTAGTCCTTACTCAGTCAGCCACTCATATGCCCGCTTGCTCACCAGCGTGTACACAAAATTTTCCATACACTCACTCACTCACACTGGGACTCGCACAGTCTGACTGGCTTGGCTGCCATCTTCTCGACCTGTCCAGAAGTAGGAATTCTGTGCCTTCCATTTGTACACTGGTTATGAGCCTTTTATGGTTATTGTGCTCAGTATAAGTCATAAATTAGAATATAGTCACTTGGAGAGTTACTTTCATCTAGAAACTACAGTCAAAGGGTTGTAAAGACTGGACCTTGGGCTCATATCTGGGAGTTGTGCTAATTCTTCTCAGAGTATTGTCCTTTGATGCAACAAGGAAAACACATTCATAAACTACTAGAAGATACAAAAAGCAGACACATCCCCCAGTCCCAAGAAATGAATTAAATAGTATCCAATCTTTATTGTGTACATATTTTGTACTAAACACAGTACTAAGCACTTTAAAGTCATCTCTTTTTTAATTGCTAAAACATTTGAGAGTGGCTATTATTACTTTTGAAGTTCAGGGAGGATAAGTAACTTTTTCACAGCTGGGGATGACATTGAACCTGGGTCTCAGGGACTCCAGGTGCATTCATTATTGCTTAATGACTGAAATACTGACTGCCCCAGAGTAAGTGGAACCTTAGCCTTTGGGCAATTAGTGGAACACTGATTTTTTTTCTTAGCAGCTAGCATTAGACACCTTTGGGAGAAGAGGCATTTTCATTTGGAAGAGACTTTTGTATGCATTCTTAGGACACTAGGGACCAATGAGGCATGAATCTTGTCTGATAGCAAAATGTCATAGGCAGGAAAAGCAACTATGTAAGTGATAGGTGAGATATTGGGAATTTGTAATTTTTGCTCCAAAAAGAGAGAGAGAGGAGGGAAGGAATAAGAAGTGATGAGTCAGAGGAGAGAAAAGAGAGGAGCTTATCAATGAAGAGAAGCTGGAATGATGGAAGATTAGTAAGCTCTGAGGTAGTCAGTAAGCTAAAGGACAGTGAAAAGTGATGCTAATTCACGGTCCCTTAAAGGGTATCTGTCTTGATGCTGTATAAAGCACTTCTCCCTCTTCCATGGTGAAATGTACCATGCTTATAAATATCTTGTTGGCGTGGATCTTGGACCCATCTCAAAGATTCTTCTGGGTTTCACATCTGGAGAGTCAATGGTGAAGCTCTGAGGTCATTGCACAGGAGCATATGCCCACTAGGGAAAGTAGGCTATGAAAATGTGTACCTAAGACCTCTGCAAAACTTTTGAATTTTAGTAGGATCTGGAATTGAAAAAATTCAAGTTAAGTGTACCTAACTCACAAAAAGGAATGTGCTGACACTTGTGTGACACTTAAGTGTTGAATGGTTGTTTGCTTAAAGGTCAGGATCAGAGTGAGGATTCCTTTGCAGACCTTTGCTCTTTAGATGTCAATGTACAGCAGAGGCTTATTAACCACACTTTGCTGAAATATAACTCTCAGAGATATATGATAGGCTGAAACCTGAGACTATGTCTCATTCAAGCATCATTATTCAATCCTCCATATGCCCTTGTCACTTGGGGAGCATATTCCAAGTTTGTGTCATCACCATGACTTACTTTCTCCTCCCTTGCTTCTGTTCCTGCTTCCAGGAGACTCATGGTTGTCAGAAAATCATGCTCCCGAGTGACCTTACCTCAAGCTCTGTGACATCAGGTAGAAGAGCTTGCGTTTACTAATGTCACCCATTTATCCAAGATAATTACACATTTCACAAAGTATCATGACCTGTCTTTGGGTGAGGCATGGTTATTCCCATTTTACAGAAAATGGAAATGGGTATTTCAAAAGGTTATTTAACTGACAAAGGATCACAAAATTAATATGAGCAGCGTCAACATCAAATATCAAACAACAACAGTGATAACACAAGTGTGCTGCATGAATTCTGGCTTACACCCTGTGTCCACTCAACACTAATGGCTGCATCTGAGCTCCTGCTCTTCTTTTTTTAATTATAAAGATGTGGGGTACAATTCAGGGTTAGGTATATGAACGTTGATTATACAGGTACCCTTGTTGATGGGGTGTGCCCCTCCCTCCCCTAGGCTCCTGGCTCTTCTGTGCCACTTCCCTGCTATTCAGCAATATTGTGAGCCATCTCTGAAATCCTCATTTTATTTACTCCCTTTTCTTTTCTAAAACTAACACTTTCCTCACGCCCCGATTTTCAACTCTGCTTCTCTCATCCTTAGCAATCTTCCCTGGCTAATACGTTACTGAGAAAATTGAAGAAAACTAACATAAGATTCCTGTCTTATGCCTCAGCAAAACTTTTACACAGAAGCATCTTCACTTCTACATCAACATTTCTAATCCCCTTTTTTCAGGATTATTTCCTTTATTTTTGTCTCCAAGGAAAACTAAATTCCATTTCTTTCCAAGGTAAACTAACCTTTTCATTTGTACTTTTTATCTCATCCTGTTTTATCTTCTCAGGACCTGGTTTATCAATTATATTATCGTTTTTATAATCCATCTCCACCCATCTCCCCAAACCAGAGCTTTTCTCTAAGCCTATAAACATTCTCAAATCCATTTCTCCAAACCCAGCCAAAGCAAAGCACAAGAGAACATTAGAAAAACACCCGAAGACCTAGAACCTGACCTTTGCCCTCATCTCTCACAAGGTTGTGCTGTTGCTCTTCTTCCTTTCCTAAACACATTACTTGACATAATATCTGCTTTATGTTCACATGTGCTCACCTCAATCTCATTCTTGTATATCCTAAAATCTGACCTTTTCCTGCAGCATTCTACTGAGCTCACTTTCACAATGCAACAGGGACCTCATATAAGTAGATACACAGACAATACAGAACAGTCCAGGAAAACCAAACTGTTGGTTTAGCTTGACCATGGCAGGGATCAAGGGAATTGTTGCTGGATATGTTGTATAGACATAAAACTATGAAGTGTCTTGCACTGTTGGTTAATATTTTGAAATGAGTCCTGAACAAAAGTGATTCATGAAGGAATGTTAAGCACAAGGTGATAGGATTAGATTTGTGTTATAAAAAAAGTACAGGTCTGTAAGAGTGTATTAACAGAGATGGCACTGGAGAGTTATCAGTTCAGAGACTGCAGTAATTTTACAGAAGAAAAATTGATGAAGATTTGAACTAAGATAACAACACAGTGAGAAAGGAGATGTAGGAATAGATATGAAACTATTTCTGGTGTAGGAATTGGAAGGATCAGTGACCAAATTGGAAGATGGAAAATGAGCAAAGATACATTCCACACTTTTTTTAGCTGATCAACTAAGTGACACAATTTAATCAGACAAATGGAAAAAAATGAATGAAGGAATGCGTGCGTGTGTGTGTGTGTGTGTGTGTGTGTGTGTGTTAGGAAGGTAGTCATTTATTTTTGTTGTGTTAATTTTGAGGCACTTCAATTATCTCATTATTATCCTGTCACCAGCGTACCACCCTTCTGCATCTTTCTGTACCAGTCTCTTCTCTCACCGTGAAATGAAAAGCGTCCTTGCTCCTGACAAAGCACAAACTTCAGAGGTTTTTGATTTTCCTGCCATTTACACGACTTCCCCCCTACAATCATGTCCTCTTTCTATTACATCTAATGGATCATTGGCATCAACGTGCCCCATAAAAATAAACAAAGATTCAAAGTACAAAACAAACAACCTTCTATTAAAAAAATTCCCTAATACCATCTCTTCCTCCAGCTATCACCACATTCCTCTGTTTCTTATTTTAGCAAAACTTATCAGAAGACTTTAGTAATGTTGTCTACATTTCTTCACATCTCTCTTTTCGCCTGAGTTCAGGGTTTCTCAGCCTTGACACTATTTTGGGCTGGGTACGTCTTTGTATTGGGAGCTATACTGTGTACTGAAGGATCCTTCCTCCACTCACCAGATGCTTGTAGTACCTCTCTCAGCCCCCATTTTTGATAACTAAAAAATGTAATCAGATATTGCCACATATTTCCTGGGCACTAAAACATATCCAACTTGAGAACCACTGCCCTAATTCAGTTATACGTCTATTCCTACCACTCGGATAAATCTTCCTTTGTTAAGTCATGTGTGACTTCTGTGTGACTCAGCTCAATGATTAGTTCTCTCTTCATCTTATTCAGTCTCTCAGATACATTCCACAAATTTGACCTCTCCACACTCCCTGGAACATTTTCTTGCATTCTGTAATCATATTCTTTTCTCCCACCCCAATGAACACCCCTTACAACGTATTTACTTGTTCCTCCTCCTCCCTGTTCAGCTTCTAAATAGTAAGGCGTACAGGGCTTGGCAACAGACTATTCACCTCTAGCTACACTTTCTGCCTAGGTGATCAAATACAATCCCAAGGATTTAAACATTCTCTATTTGCTGATGCACACACACACACACACACATACACGGATATACACACATGCACACAAATATATAACTGATCTTTTCTTGGTTATAGCCACTATTTGTCTAAGTGGTGATCTTTATTATCACCAACCTAACAGAGCCATAACAGATATTTTGTTTTTCCCTATCACCTTGGCCAGAGCCAAACTTGGGAACTCCATTTCAAGCTGCTTTCAATTATACAAATCAATTTTATATCAACATTTATTCAGTTTCTCCCCATCTCTCCCTTTTTTCTCTCTCTGCTGCTACCACCCTAATTCTGGTTATCATCATCTTTCACACATGTTGCTGCAGCAATCTTCCAACTGCTCTACCTGCTTCAACTCTCATCCCACTAAATCCAGTCTACACTTGATTGACAGAGAGGTTTTAAAAAACCTAATGAGAACATGGCACATACTACTTAAAACATTCCAGTGTCTTTTGTTGCATTTAGAATAAAGTTTGTGTTCTTTACCAGAACCAACAAGGCTGATGTGACACATGCTCACCAATTCTGTTCTTAGCACCCGCAAACTTTCCTTTGTTCTCTAAACTCCAGGTACATCAGCCTTTCTTTTTCTACAGGGTTTCCAGCTAATTCTTCCCTGATAACATTTTCTCTTGATGATGCCTCTACTAGGTCATTCTTCCCTCAGGTATTCTCCTGCCTAACTTTTATTCTATTGAGGTCTTATGTGAACTATAATTTTTCAAAGAAGTCTAGATTGACAATCTAATCTAAATTAGTATCTCTTGCCAGTAATATTTTAAAATCAACCTTTACAGTGTTTTTCTCAGGCCATACCATCATTTTAAAGTCTCTCCTTTATGTCTTTTTTCTTCCATTAAAATGTTAGTCTCAGAAAAGCAGGTACTATATCTGTCTTATTCTGGCAGGCATCCCTTGTACTTAGACCTATGTCTGCAACCTATTGGCCTTTGTTGTTGAATAAATTCATGTATATGTGTAGATCCCAAATTAACACTTCTTCCATTTTTTTCTCAAGTTTTCTCCTGTCATTAATTTTTTTTTTTTGAAATTTGAGAAGAAGCTAATAGCCATTTGATAAATTAACTGAGTAGTTCTATTAAAACAATAAAATATTATTGATCAAGTATTTTAAACTAATATCCTATAACTTACAAAACAGCTCAATAACAACTATAAAACATAAATAATATTCTTCTTTTCAAATTGACCATTTGATTTGCATGTGACCTCATAATGGTAAATATATGGAAATTTGGTGATAAGACAGAATGAGAATTGATAATCCTGAACTTCTAGTCCAGTACTGTTTTAGCAACTGGCATTTTTTTATGTTTCACTAAATTAACATTTTTGAGTGTAAAGAGAAAAATTGCATTTCAATTTTATTTTATATCTCATTACTTTATTTCTAAGAAAATCACTGAAATAATTTTATGTCTCCATTTCAATTAATATAGGATGAATTTTGAGGGGAATCCAGAATGAAAATAACAACAACAAAAAGAACAATGGATTCTCTCTGTACTTGTCTTTAAATAAAATAAGGCCATTTTCCCACATGTTTATATAAGCCCTGTCACCTAGTTCATGAATGCTCTCCAATTCTTCAGATCCTACAGCAGAATAGTGACCAATTGTGTGAGAGGCTTCAGCAGTTTAAAAGAGTCACCACGTGGAAACATCTTCCTCATTGGTCCATCTAAAATTTCTACCACCAGAATTCTTTCCAGTTAAAGCACTGTCTGTATTAACTAGCTATTAGAATATACATTATCTGGGAAAAATAGTGCATGACAATAATCTCCATTTGCATTTGTACAAAGCAAGTAGTCAAATTTGTTTACTGGACACCTACACCACCAAAAATTCCTGAACAAAAGATGATCAAAGCAAGTGAGTCTTGATAAAGATGTGAGGTTAATAATTGTTCCCTGCATTCATGTTTTTTTTTTTTCCTATTTTGCTTTTACAGTTTGTTCAGGAAACATTTGCTCTTTAGCCCTTTTCTCCTTCTGCAATATCCAACCACTCAGATGACTAGAATTCCTCTGCGGGATAGAATAATGAAAATGCATTCTCACTGCTGTCATGTTTTTGTAGGCATCAAGATTGTGGTTTTGACATAGCGAATTGACTTCCTAATAACTTGTATAATTTTGGACTCCAATTACCTTAGCTAAAATTAAATATCTAATAATCATGCTAAATCTCTGTTTATACCTACTTTGTGATGTCTCTGCAACTAGGATCTGCAAATGGGTCCATCCATCTATCTTTGCTCTCAGGGTGACTGTTACTTGACTAATGAGTAGTTTACAAATACGTTTTATTTTTAGTCTGATTTCCTTATTTAGGATCTCAATTCAGTGCACATAATACTATATTACTAAGATTGTGCATTACACATGACTTCTTTGTCATGATAAACAGCACAGTAGAGGCAAAGACTTAAACTGTTCACAGTGCTTGCTCTAGATATTTTCATGCAATCTTACTCCAGAACAAAGGATTTTAAAGTGTAGAGATGTAGTCACTGCTCTAGTGCAGCTCTTTATTTTTCTCCTTCATTATAGAGCAAGGAATATCCTTCTCTTTTGTTTAAATGTTAATCATATTCATACATGTCCCTAGTAAATTAAATATAGTAGAAGAATTTAGTACCTCTGCTTCCCACTTGAGTTTCACTGCACAGAAACAACTTCTTTAGTCATATATATGTCACTTTATTTTACGTTTAAAAAGTGATTATCCTGCTATTTCTTGATTTTCAACTTTAGATTTATGTTTTGACTCAGTTTTGTGAAAAATGTAGTTTCTAATTTTTTTGAGGATTACTTTTTCATAGGATATGATTTTTGTTTTGTGGACTCAATATTTAATCTCCATGATGACACTAATTAGATTCCCTCCCTTCCCCTCTCCCTTCCTCCTTTCCTCCCTCCTTCCTTCTCTCCCTCCCTTCCTCCTTCCTTCTTTTCTTCCTTCCTTTGTTTCCTTCACTGAGATTTTCTGTATCCCTGAATTATCTCTGTATCCTCTGGAGTCCATTTCCTGTTTATCCTTGTTTCCTTATCTCAGTTGTTAGAATTCCACAAATGTCTAATAATGTTTTCTTGGTAATTCATCATAAGAGTGAGGAAATGTGAAACATCTGGGGTTTCTCATTTGAGTATTTTTCCCTCTGCTTTAAAAAACATATAAATATACACACATATTTGTATATCATGTATGAAAATGTAATTGTGTGACAAACATTTGCTGTTCTCCTGTTAAACATCTGTCATTCTTCCGATAACAGTAAAGTGATTTATTTCTGCAGAGCTGCCCCCTCCTCCATTGATTACTGATGTTTCTCAAGTGTAACTGATTTAACTCCTGGCTTGAGGAGTGGACATGTGTGACATAGACCTGGTGAATTAGAGTTTGTCTTCTAGTCACAGTGATTGGTTTAGGAATGCATACCTGTCCAAAATGAGTCCATTGGTGTACTCAGAATTATCCTAAGGTTTTTTTTTTTTTTTTCCTCTTTGAGGGTCAGGAACAAAGCAAGTATCTTTTTCTAGGACTTGGGCTGGAGAGATATAGTTCAAAGTTGTGGTCAGCAATCATGCTACTACATGTTGCTGGAGCTTATTGCCAGAAATCCCTGAATCGTGGTGCATCCAAAGTCCATGGATTTTTCTATTGTGAAAACCAATAATTTATACTTCTTGTTTAATTCAGTTTGAGCTTAGTTTTCTGTCACATGTCACCAAAACAGCCCTGTGTAATTGTTGCAGATTAAAGATGGCTGCAAATTCTTTGATACTCATTTTATTGACAGGTTGAATCTATATTTCTTTCCCTTGAAACTCCGAGGGCTCCCTGACTAATAGAAAATGGGAGAAGAGACATCCTGTTGGTTTCCAGGTCTATGCTTTAAGAAATTGGTAACCTCTCATTTTTTCTCTTGGAGAACACGCCCTGGGAGCGCTGGGACAGAGTAGAAGAAACCCAACAGCGCTGTGACTGTTACACTAAACGGACCATGTGTAAGTGCTTTGTTGAACAGTCCCAACCTGGCATATGCTTCCATCCAAGCCAGTGAGCATGTGAATGAAGCTGTCTTGGAGTTTTCATACTAGTTTGTGCATTTGAGACACAAATTAAAGAAAATAAGTAGCTGAGTAGACTGTGTGACCTTTGTGGACACTATGCAGAGCTGAAGAATCATCAGCTGAGCCCTGAATATATTCTTGACTCACAAATTTGTTAGATAGGACTAAAATGGTTATTATTTTAAGTCACTAGGCTTGAGGATAATTTCTTAGGTAGCAATATATAACCTGAAAACAGATGAAAAACTATATATTAAACATAAACAGTTATTTAGTTATTCACTTATTGCTAATTTCTTTTTAAAAATAGTATATATAGCTGGTAGGTGCTGAACTGAAAGAAAAGCTTTTCTTTTCCAGGAGGATAGTAATAAAATAACTGAGACACTTCTCACTCAAGAGGTGAAAATGGAACTCTTGATTTCATATGTGTGACCTGCCTCAGATAGTATTTTCTCAGTGCTGTAATTTTAATAAAATTTTCTAACTTTTTGGTTCCTGGTTCTTTAGAGTTAATAATGTATACTCTGCCTATTACACAGGTGAAATATACACGTTTTGAGTGAACTTTTGTACACACACACACACACACATATATATATAAAAGTTCACTCAAAACTTTATATTTAGAAATGGAATCATAAGTATACCATAAACTTTGCACAGACACTTATAATTTATGACATATACACACACACACATATATATGTCATAAATTATAAGTGTCTCTACACAGTTTATGGTATACTTATGATTCCACTTGGTATGGTATACTTATGAATACATTAGTGATTAAAAACTAATTCCCACCACCACCTATATTTTCTTCTGTGGAAAGAAACACAGTCAATGTAAAATAATGTTGCTTACGTTGGAAGGAAGATTTAGAATTATAACTAAGGAAGGCTAATTGCAAAGAAAAAATAAATTATTCACATAAAGTGTGATGAAAATATGAGAATTCAAGTGATGAAAACTCTTATCAAAAATAACCTGTAAGTATCACATTGAGGAAAAAGAATGGTATGATGGATATAGTCCAGACTCAGAAGTTACAAGTCCAAATTCTGACTTTGGCACTCAGTAGCTTTAGAATTTGAAATACACATTTGTACCTTCTACTTACAGCCATGCATACTTTTTTGTGCATAATTTATTAACTGATTTGAAGGCAATTCCTAAAAACATAAATAGTATCTCTGCAGAAAGTCTATGATCTAACAAAATGAGTACTTTGAAAGGTTATACTTTTTGTATGTGCATATAGAAGGTGTCCATTATACAAACAAACCTGTCTTTCTTTATATCCATGTCATATATTGTTCCCTGAATTCCTCCAGTGCTGTGATTAAATGGAGGAAAAAAACCAGGAATGCTGGCCATTCCTCACGAAGCTCCAAATTTACTTAAAAAGTAATGTGAAATGTGCATTGAAAATTGCTTCAATGAAATTAAAATTTAATAAAGTTAGAGCTGTTCATTTAACTATTTTTCTGACATTTTATAAATATTAAATGATGGTTTAGTTCTTTACTTTCAGAAGATAATTACAAACATTACCATTGTCTGGAAAGAATCACTGTCAGGGCTTTCTCCTTCCTTTTGTCGTTATGAAACAACCCATTTTCTACAATATCCTTTTCTACTGGTGATGAGTGATGCTCAATTTCTTTTTCTTCCTTGCTTTGTAACTCAGCAGCCTAACTTTAAATGATGCAATTTTTCACTTTAAAACTTTTCGAGGTTTCTATAATGATTTAAGCCTATCAATATTTTCTGCTTAGGTTTTAGCCTAAAGCAGAGTTGTGGAAAACATTCAAATTTTCCTCCAGAAGTTCTATTTGATGCTGCAGTTCATATAATTGAAAAAAATCATTTGTAATCCTATTTCCATAAACCAGCTTTTGACATGAATTATATCCAGACATCTCTCCTAGTGAGGCTACTCTAGCGATGATACCCTTATTTACCTGTTCTTTCTACCTGGGCCTATTATAGTTTGTAGACCACCTGAATTGGAATCATCCTCAGAGGTTGTTAAAAATAAAGATCCCAGCATCTTATACACAAGATTCTAGTTTAGTATGGCTTAGATGGAACCCAAGGATCTGCTTTTTAAATGAGTCTTCCCAGGGTTTTTTTTTTTTTTTAATGAAACCTACATATGAGATCCATTGGTAATTAAGTTTCTCTATACATATAGTGTGTACTCATAGATAGAATAAAGTAGAAACAAGAGATAGTAATCTGACTAGTTTTGGGGGAAAATCCTTAGTACACAGGTGTTTCTTCTTGTAAAATTTGATTTAATTTATTAAAATTGCAAATCTTTCACCTTCATTTTTTTGCCTATACAGTCATAGCAATAAATTAGGAGCTCTTGAAATCAAATAGTTATTCAATTTTGGAGGTTTTAAAATATTCCCACAAATTCTTTGATGTTCCTTCTTTCAAGAGGAGCAGCCTATTACCTCTTTTTTTTGTGTGTGAATGTGGGCCGTACATAGTGAATCTTCTAAGTATGTAGTGGAAATGACAATGTGTGGTTTCTGAGGGTAGGTCACCAAAGACGTTGTGAGTTCTATCTTGAGTTCTCTTCATCACTCATTCTGGAGGAAGTCGGCTGCCGTGTTGTGAGGATATCCAAGAGCCCTGGTACAAACCCAGATGGAGAGGAAAGGAGATTTCTTTCTGACTGCTAACACCAAATTGTCAGTCAGGTGAGTGAGCCACCTTTAAAGTGGATCCCGAAACCCTAGACAAACCTTCAGAATATTCCCGCGCTGGCTAACATCTTGGTTACAATCTCACAGGAAACACCAAGTCAGGATGACCCAGAAAAACTGTCCCTGAATACCTACCATGCAGTAACTGTATGAGCTATTAAAGTTTATTGTTAGTTAAGCCACTAAGTTTTGGATATGCAGCAATAGCCAGTGAACACATTCAGTTACATTTCATGCTACTATCTTTATTATTCCATTTTATGAAGAAGTTATTTAAAATAGTTGCATATCCAGTAACCTAATAATGCATCTTGAAGAATGAAAGTACTATAGTTCATAGACCTGTGTTAATCTACCTTGCGTTTACTAGAACATTTTTGTTCTTCCCATAAGCTAAATTGCTAGACCTTTCCTTAAATACTAAAAATTTTAAAAAGACACTTTAACAATCATATTACTCAATGAGCTAAAGTGAGAAATTTGAATATTTTTCCTGTGATTTATTCTTTCATTCAACAAATGTTTGTTGATGATCTAGGTGCCAGTCACTCCTCTAGGAGCCTGGGATATATCAGTCAACAAAAGAGACAAAAATCTCTGTTCCCATGAAACTTACGTTTCAGCAATAGTTATTACTTGTTCTTTAAGTAACTAAGGATATGCTGTGTGCACATAGAAATATGTGTGCAGCATAGGCTCTGCCTTCATGGAACTTATCACATAGTTTTTACATGAATGTTTTCTAATAAACTCATGTTTGAAAAATGAACTTTGCAAAAATTTTTGCATCAATTAAAATGTACATTACAGTGATAAAGATAAATTAAGATAGTAATATTGTCTATCACTCATTTCTCAGCTATTCATACAATGCAATGAGATTGAGCTCTTCAGATTATTCTGTAATCCTATCACTTTTCGATGTCGACTTTTTTCAATAGGGACATGCTACCAAGGGTGGTCTTTATATTTGTGTTTTATTTAGGAAAGAGTGATAATATCCTAAGACATGAGTTTTTTGTTTGTTTTTTTGCATTACTGCTCCTTTACATGCCATTGCTGTTACATCTAGAAGGAACACAAGGTATCTATTTTTTTCTATGCTGAGGATGACACTATCTACTATTTCTGTAACATTTATATTAAGATTGCCTATGCCTGGATTTATCAGTGACCTATACAAATATTTTATTTTAAAATTTTCTTTAATTTATTTACTTATTATAGAGTTGTGGGGTACAAATGAGGATTTACTACATACGTAGGCTGCATGCAGGTAAAATTTGGGCTTCTAGGTGGTCCTCACTCCCCCTGTAGTGGACCAGCTTTGTGTTGTCACTTGCTCCTCATTCTCCTTCCTCCCCTAGCAGTGCCTAGAGATGGTTGGTCCCACCCTTGTGCTAAGGTGACCAGTGTTCAGTGCTCACTTATGAGTGACAACATGTGGTATATGGTTCTTGTTTCTGTGATAGTTCACTTAGTATAATAGTCTCCAACTGCAACCAAATTGCTGCAAAGGCCATTATTTTGTTCCTCTCTATGGCTATGTAATAGTCCATTGTGCATATGTACTACATTTTCTTTATCCAATCTACTTTCAATGAGCAGCATGGTTGGTTCCACGTTTTTGCAATTGTGAATAGTGCTGCGATAAACACATTGTGTGCAGGTGTCTTTTTGGTAGAGTGATTTATGTTCCTCTGGGTATATTCCCAGGAGAGGGATTGCTGGAACATATGGAAGATCAATTTTTAGTTATTTTAGAAATCACCACACTGCTTTCCCTAGAGTGTGAACTAGCTTACATTTTCACCAACAGTGTAGAAGCATTCCCTTTTCTCAGCAACCACACTATCATCTGTTCTTTTTTGACTTATTAGTGATAGCCATCCTTACTGGAGTTATGTGGTATATCACGTAATTTTGGTGTGCATTTCTCTGATAATTTTTTCATGTGTCAGTTGACTTCATGTATGTCCTCTTTTGAGACGTGTCTGTTCATGTCCTTTGCCCACTTTTATTTATTTGTTTATTTATTTTTATTATAAAGATGTGGGGTACAATTCAGGGTTACATATACAAATGTTGATTATGCAGGTACCCTTGTCAATGAGGTATGCCTCTCCCTCCCCTAGCAGTTTTCCTCAACAGCCCATCCCACCCCCTTCCCCTGACAGTTTCCCACTACTGCCAATCCCTTTCTTATAGTATTATAATTGTTCAAGGTCCGCTTATGAGAGAGAACATATGGTACTCTGTTCTTTGTTTCTGTGATAGATCACGGAGTATGATTAATTCCAAATTCACCTTTGCCCACTTTTAATGGGATTCTTTTTTTCCCCTTTCACTTCATTTGAGTTGCTTGTATATCCTGGTTGTTAGGCCTTTGTCAGATGCATAATTCACACATATTTTTTTCCTATTCTGTGGGTTATCTCTTTACTCTATTGATGATTTCTTTTGCTTTTTAATGCCAAAGCTTTTTGGTTTGATAAGGTGCCACCTGTCTGTCTTAGCTTTTGTAGCGATCACTTTTGGGGACTTGATCATGAATTCATTGTCTACTCCGATGTTCAGGAGGGTGTTTCCTATATTTTCTTGTAGAATTATTGTAGTTTGAGGTTTTATGCTTAAAATCTTTATCTTTTTTGAGTTGATTTTTGCATAGGTGGTATGTAGGGTTCCAGTTTCATTCTTCTGCATGTGGTTAGCCAGTTTTCCCAGCACCATTTGCTGAATATGGCATTCTTTCCCTGATGATTGTTTTTAGTGGCCTTGTCCAAGATGAGTTGGTTGAGAGACTATGTTTTTACTTCTGGAATCTCGATTCTGTTCTATTGGCCTATGTGATTATTCCTGTACCAATACCACGCCGTCTTGGCTACTGTAGTCTTGTAATAAAGTTTAAAGTCTGGAAGTGGTATCTCCCACTTTGTTCCTTTTGCAGAGGATTGTTTTGGCTTTTCATGTTCTTTTTTGCTTCCATATGAATTTCTGTATTGCCATTTCCAGGTCTGTGAAAAAATGATGTTTGTAATTTGATGGGATTTGCGTTGAATCTGTAGATTGCAATGGGTAGGATGGACATCTTGACAATATTGATTCTTGCAATTCATGAGCGTGGGATGTTTTCCATTTGTTTGTGTCATTCTTGATTTCTTTGAGAAGCATTTTGTAGTTCTTGTTGTAAAGATCTTTCACTTCTCTGGTTACGTGGATGCCAAGGTGTTTCTTTTTGTGTGTGGCTATTGTGAATGGGACAGTGTTTTTTATTTGGTTCTCTGCCTGCTTCTTGCTAGTAGATAGAAATACAACTGTCTTTTGAATGTTGATTTTGCAACCCGAACATTTACCAAAGTTGTTTATCAGTGCAAGAAGGCTTTTGGCAGACTCCCTCGGGTTTTCTAGGTATAAAGTCATATCGTCCACAAAGAGGGATAGCTTAACTTCCCTTTTTCCTATTTGGATACCCTGACTTCCTTCTCTTGTCAGATTGCTCTGACTAGGAATTCCAGCACTATGTTGAATAGGAGAGGTGAGAGTGGGCATTCTTGTCTTATTCCAATTCTAGGGGAAATGCTTCCAGCTTCTGCTTTCTGACCAAAATATTGGCTGAGATCTATCATAAATCGCTCTTATTGCTTTGAGGAATGTACCTTCTATACCTAGGTGTTTGAGAGTTTTTATCAAGAAGGGATGCTGGATTTTATTGAATGCTTTTTCTGTGTTTAATAAGATAATTATGTGGTTCTTGGTTTTACATCTGTTAATGTTCTGAATTACTTTTATGATCTTGTGAGTGCTGAACCACTCCTGCATCCCAGGAATGAAGCCCACCTGGTCATGGTGGATGACCCTTGAGATCTGCTGTTAGATATTATTTGCTAGAATCTTATACAGAATTTTTGCATCTATGTTTATCAAGGAGATTGGTCTGTAATTCTCTTTCCTTGTTGGGTCTTTGCCAGGCTTGGGTATTAGTATGATGTTACCTACATAAAATGAGTTACAGAGAATTCCATCATTCTTGATTGTCTGGAATACTTCCAGTAAGATTGGTATGAGCTCCTTGTATGTCTTATAGAATTCAGCTGGGAAGCCATGTACAAGGCTGTTATTTTGGTCAGGAAGGTTTTTCTTATGTTGTTGGTCTGTTCAGAGATTCAATTTCTTCTTTTGACCTTGGGATATTCCTGGATTTAACAGTGACCTATATAAGTATATTTTAAATATAAACTGATAAATACAACTTTGCAAATATAAACCTCATTTCAAATGAGGTTAGTAAGAACAGCTTTTCATACACTCAGAATTTTTTCATTTATTTACTTTTTTAAGGTTTTCATAGATCTTAAGAGATGATTAGTTTTTAAGATAGTTTACTTAGTTCAGATACATCAATTTACTGACAAGTAGCCAGAGTCCAAAGAATTTTAGTCAAACAGCTATTAGCAGAAAAGCAAGAGAAATCCCCAACCTGTGACACCAGCCCAATGTCTTTCGTCATACTGTGGTCTCATCTCACTATGTTTAGAGAGAAGCAGACAAATAATCATTTTACACGTGCTTAATTTTTCATTTTGCTGAAAGTAAGTTCAAATTTCAATGTCTTACATTCTTAATTACCAGTTAGGTCAATGCAGATTTACTCTTTTTATTTTAATTTTCAAATGGTCTTAACTTGAGAAAATATCATGATATAATAGAAAGTTTTTAAAATAAAGAATATCACAACACTAAAAGACAATTGATTTTAATTTTGTATTTTTACTTCCTAGTTTCTAACATAGTTGTGAAAAAAGTAAGCATGGAATGATGTGTGTACTGTGTGTGTTTACTTGATTTTCTGTGCATTGCCCAAGTTGGGGTTTATCTATCTTTGTTTTTATTTCATTATAGTTGAGTTTTGAGATCACTAATAAACTAAAAGATAAGGGCACATATGCCCTTGATATAGATTTCTATGTATTTCCCCAGAAGCCCATGGTATCAGTTCTCCATGTCATTAGCAATGGAATGCCATTGAGGACATGTCTGTCTTTTCATGTTTAGTCCATCCTTGTTTCTCTATCACCTTGTTCAGGGGCTGACACAGAATAAACACCTAAAAATAATTTGCTGAATGAATAAATAACTATAAAAGTACGAATTTCTATTCCAACCTAATTTCCATTCCACTACCTTGATATAGATATTTCTGGATTTATTTTTAAATGTTTTCTATAGCTTTAGGCATTTGTTATAGCAATTCTCTTCTTCTCAATAATCAATTTCTGTCTAATTTGTGAAAAATAAGTCCATGAGCTTTAAGCTAATGTACAAGTAAAATTAGCTACATTATGAAATAATACTTAATGTGTTATTCACATATAAATAAAATGCACATAGTATGCCAAAGCCTATTACTTATTTCTATGAAATGACTTCATGCACTCTATTATCGGAATTTTGAAAAGAACCAGAGTGAATCTCTTTATATACGTATCAACTGTATATTTACAATCAGTATTATTTTTGTCCTCTTTGCTATATAGTTAATTAGTTTTGTTAAATTTCTATTTATTGTAACTGACATTACTATTTGCAAATAAAAATAAGTAGAACTGGGTAACTAAACATATCAATCACTGAATTATGTTTTAAATTTTTCTTTTTCTTAATTTTTTTGGAGAACTGAAAGCATGCAACATGAAAACAATGGTATAATAAACTACCATGTGCCCATCACTCAGCCCCAACAACCATCAGTGCATAACAATCCTGCTCCTTTCATTTATCCCATTTCTATACTATTTTAAAGCAAATCCCACAAATCCTATCATTTCATCTGTAGATGTTTCAGTACACATCTCTAAATAATAAGAACCCTTGAGAAATAAACACAATATTATCACAATAAAATTATTGATAAGTCATTAATATCATAAGGTATCCATTAAATGTTCTGATTTTTTTCTTTGTCAAAAATATGTGAAAGATGATCTTTCCTTCCTTTCTTCCTTCATCCATTTTTTTCTTCATTTTCGTGATCTTTGTTTCCCTCTTTTTCATATCTTTCTCCTTTTTTGCCTTATGGTTGGTTGACAAATGTTTTTAATTTAATTTTTAATTTTCATGGACACATAATACTTATACATATTTTGGGGGTGTATGTGGTATTTTGATGAAAGCATACATACAATGTATAACGATCAAATCTGGATAATTGGGATGGATATCCATCACTTCAAACTTTTATTTGAGAGCATTTCAAATATCCTAGCTAGTTAAAAATATACAATGAACTACTGCTAACTATAAACATTCTATTGTGCAATAGAATACTAGATCTTATCTTTCTTATCTAATTGTATTTTTGTACCCATTAATCTGCCCATCTTTAGCTGTCTCTTCCCACTACCTTTCCTAGCCTCTGGTAGTAACCACCAATCTACTCTCTGTCTTCATGAGATACATTTTTTTTAGCTTATACATGTGAATGAGAACATACAATATTTGTATTTCTTTGCCTGACTTATTTTATTTTTAAAGAGTCCTCTAGTTCCATCCATCTTGCAGCAAATAACAGGATTTAATTTTTTTATAGACGTGGGGTACAATTCAGGATTAGGTATGCAAGTGGTTATTATGCAGGTAAAGTTTGGGAGGATTTAAATGTTTTAAGGGCTGAATAACTTTCCATCATGTATACATATCACAGTTTTCTTTATCTATTCTCTGTTGTTGGATACTTAGGTTGAATAGTCTCACAATAAACATGGGAATGCAGATATCTCTTTGATATACTAATGTACTTTCTTTTGCATATATACTTAGCAGTGGGATTGCTGGATCATATGGTGGTTCTAATTTATTTGAGGAACCTCTAAATTGTTTTCCATAAAGACATACAAGCAGCAAACAAAAACATGAAAAAATGCTCAGTCTCACTAATCATCAGAGAAATGCAAATAAAAATTACAATGAGAAATCCCCTAACACTAGTACGGATGACTATCGTTAATAAGTCAAAAAACAGCAGGTACAGGTACAGCTGCAGAGAAAATGAAACACTTTACACTGTTGGTGGGACGTAAGTTAGTTCAGTCTCTGTGAAAAGCAGTGTGGTGATTTCTCAAATAACTAAAAATTGAGCTTCTTTATGCTCCCGCAATCTCTCTTCTGGGATTATATCCGAAGGAACATATATTGCTCTGCCAAAAAGATGTCTGCACTTGCATGTTTATTGCCACACTATTCACAATAGCAAAAACATGGAACCAAACCAGATGTCCATCGGAACTGGACTGGATAAAGAAAATGTGGTATGTATACATGATGGATTAGTATGCAATCATAAAGAACAAAATTATGACCTTCGCAGCAACTTAGATGCAGCTGGAGACCATCATACTAAGTGAACTATCACAGAAATAAAGCACCGAATATCCTATGTTCTCACTCCGATCACGGGTCACATGACCACAAAGGTGGGATTGGCAGATGCCGGACAGTGCTAGGGAAGAGAGGAAGGAAACAGAAAGGGTGGCACATGGCCACACACGAGTTACCTGGTCCACTATCAGGGAGAAAGAGGGCTGGCTAGAAGCCCAAACTTCACCTGCATGAAGCCTACTCATGTAGTTAATCTTTACTTGTACTCCACCTCTCTAGAATATATATTAAACAATTGCTTTCCATAGTGGCTGTACTAATTTACATTTCCACCAACAGCATATAAGATTTCCCCTTTCTCTGCATTCTTGCCAGCATTTGTTAGTTTCTGTCTTTTTGATAAACATTTTAACTGAGGTATAATAATGTCTCATTTTAATTTTAATTTGCATTTCCCCGATGATTAGTAATGCTGAAAATTTTTTATGTACCTGTTGACCATTTCTATGTCTTCCTTTGAGAAGTGTGTATCTTTTGACTCTTTTTTTTTTTTTTTTTTTTGAGTTGTAGTCTCACTGTCGCCCAGACTGGAGTGCAGTGGCCGCTCCCGGCCACCGCAGCCTCGACCTGCTGGGCTCCGGCGCGCGCTACCACGCCCGGCGAGTTTTTGATTTATTGTAGAGATGAGGTCTCGCCAAGTTGCCCAGGCGGGTCTCGAACCCGCGGCTCAGGCAATCCACTCATCTCAGCCTCCCAAAGTCGCAGGATTACAGGCTGAGCCACCGAGCCGTGACTCTTTTTTTAATCTTTTTTTTTTTTGGTTGAGTTGTTTGAATTCTTTATATACTCATGTTTTTAATCCCTTGTAGTATGTAAATGTTTTTTGCAAATATTTCCTCCCATTCTGTAAATTGTCTTTACTTTGTTGATTGTTTCCTTTGTTGTGTCAAAGCTTTTTAGCTTGATATAGACCCATCTGTCAATTTTTGCTTGGGTTGCCTGAGCATTTGATGTCTTACTCAAGAAATCTTGACTCACACCAATTTCCTGGAGTGTTTTCTCAATGTTTTATTTTAATGGTTTCATAGTTTCAAGTCTTGGATTTAGTATGTAATTCATTTCTGTACACGGTAATAGATAGGTTCCAGTTTGATTCTTTTAGATATGCATATCCAGTTTTCCTAGAACCATGTATTAAAGATATTTTTCTTTCCCTAGTATATGTTCTTGATGTCTTTGCCAAAAGTGAACTGGCTGTAAATGCATGGATTTATTTCCTAGACCTCTACTCTATTCCATTGGTTTGTGTCTGCTTTTATGCCAGTACCATAGTCTTTTGGTAACTATGTCTTGATGTCTTTAAACTATATGCTCCTCTTCCTTCTTTTTCACTTTTATTCCCTATTTTCCCGCTCTTTCCCACTCTGTTTTACCACTATTATTTGTTTAAGAAAGTGGATTTTTTTTGCCCTATAAGTTTTTCCACATTTTTCTGATTGACTTTCAAAATTTGATCATGACCACTGCTTTCCAAATGTAAAATATATTTGTAAAATGTTCCCGTCATTCTGAAAGTCTTAAAGTTAGAAATATTTTTAAGTGTTATGGAGCTTACTCTTTAAGTTCTGTTATATACTTATGGTTTTGAGTCATCTCAACATTTTGACTTCTGTTTTGCAAGTCTCCATTCATTATCTACACTCTTTCTAAAGCTTGCTAAATCATAACTAAAGCTCAAATAGAGCTAAGTTATCATCTAAGGTTCCTTTTCCCAAACTATGTTTTATATTTATAGTATCAAGTAAAGGTGTTTAAGCAAATTCTTCTTATGGTCCATTGAATGCTTCTAAACATAGTTTTAAAAGTAATGCTATGGCAAATATAAGATACATTGATTTTTTCTCATCTTGGGTAGTTTTCTTGGGCTATTCTCTTAGAAACAAGATTGCTGTACATAAAAAGGTATGAGCACTTTAGTATGTTTTAATATTTTTTTCTGATTTTTTTCAACTTAAAATGTCACCAACCATAGTATTGTAATTTCTCATGAACTAAAAACAGAGCTACCATCCAACCCAGCAATCTCACTGCTAGGTATCTACTCAGTGGAAAATAAATCATTATATATAAAAAAAACCTGTACCTGTAAGTTCATTGCAACACTATTCACAACGCCATAATGCTGCAAAATCATGGAACCAGCCAAAGTGTGCCCATCAATGATCGCCTGGATAAATAAGATGTGGTATATAGACGCCATGGGATACTATGTAGCCATAAAAAAGAACGAAATCATGTCCTTGGCAGCAACATAAATAAAGTTGGAGAACATTATCCTAAGTGAACTAACTTGAAAACAGAAAACCAAACACTGCATATTCTCACTTAATGTGGGAGCTAAATGGCCACAAAGATTTAAATAATAGACACTGGGAACAGTGAAGAGGGGTGGAAGAGAGGGAGGTTAAGGTTCAGAAGTTACCTATTGGGTACAACGTTCACTCTGGGGAATGATCATTTGAAACCCAATCCCCACATGGACTTGCAATATGTCCATGTAATAGACGTACACTTGTGCCCCTTAATTCTACAATAAAATAAAAATATTTTTAAGGAAGTCACCAACTGTATACAATCATTATTATTTACTATCAAAGGTTAATATTAATATTGCGTTTACAATATTGATAGCTATTCATATTTTTTATTTCTGTGGGTAAAAATTAAATTGAACTGCTTTTATACATTTTTTGTTGTTGTTGTTTTTATGTTTTGTTTTGTTTTTTTGAGTTGGAGTCGCACTCTTTCACCCAGACTGGAGTGCAGTGACCACTCCCGGCCACTGCAGCCTCGACCTGCTGGGCTCTGGCAATCCTTCCGCCTCAGCCTTCCAAATAGCTGGAACTACAGGTGCGCGCTACCATGCCCGGCTAATTTTTGATTTATTGTAGAGATGAGGTCTCGCCAAGTTGCCCAGGCGGGTCTCAAACTCGCAGGCTCAGGCAATCCACTCACCTCAGCGTCCCAAAGCGTGGGATTACAGGCTGAGCCACCAAGCCCGGCTTATACATTTGTTAAAAGTAGTATTTTCTTTTTTATAAATTTACTTTTTAAATTATTTTTGTTACTCAGTCATTTATTTGTTTTAATAATTTTATTATACTCAATCTGGATTCAAATAAAAATGTTTAATAATTTGATTTTTATAATTGTTTTAAATTTTGTTTAGTCTTTTGTTTACATAGTTTTACTATGCATATTCTGTAATATTTATGTAGGCAAATTTGTTGATCATACTTTGTGATTTCTTTCTATTTCTTCTAAGGCCAGTAAATGATCTCTTTTTCAGAGCTTAAAATTTTTTATTTTCCTCAGTGCTTTTGTAACAGTGAATTTTTAAATTGGACTTGGATTTTTTTAAAACTTTAATAAACTTTGTTTTTTTAAAAGAAGTTTTTGATTCACAAAAAACATTTACCATGTTCCCTCTGCCACCAGACACTTTCCCAATTATCAACATTCTCCACAAGAGTGGCACGGTTTTTATAATTGGTGAAGTTACACTGACATTTCATTGTCACTCAAAATTCATAGTTAACATTAATATTCACTTTTGGTGTTGTATAGTCTATGGGTTTGGACAAATATGTAATGACATGTATCCACCGTTACATATCATATAAAGTAGTTTAATTGCCCTAAGCATCCTCTGTGCTCCAATCTATTCATTTCTCCTCTGCATCCCCTATGACAACGCTTGGAAACCACTTTTAAAAAAATGATCTCCACAGTTTTGCCTTTTCCAGAATGTCCTATGGTTGGAATCATATAGTATGTAGCCCTTTCAGATAGTTTCTTTTACTTATGAATAAGCATTTACATTTCCTTCATGGTTTTTCATTTTGATTTCTCATTTCATTTTAGCACTGAATAATATTCCATTGGCTGGATATACAACAGTTTATTTATTCATTCACTTACTGGAGAACTTCTTAGTTGCTTTTAAGTTTTGGTAATTTTGAACAAAGCCATATAAATATTCATATAAACATATGCATAGGTTTTGGTATAAACAAAAGTTTTCCTCCTTTGACTAATATCACTCTTACTATATATAACTAGATTATCACTCTTGCTATATGTAACCAGATAATATAGTAAGAGTTTGTTTAGTTTTATAAGAAACCACCAAACTATATTACAAAGTGGCTATATCATTTTGTATTCCTACCAGCAATGAATGAGAGTTCCTGTTGCTTCACATATTTGCTAGCATTTGATGTTGTGTTTTAGATTTTGACCATTCTGATAGATATGTTGTGGTATCTCATTGTTTAGTTGCTATACCCTAATGACAAATAATGTTGCACATCTTTTCATATGCTTACTTGTCATCTCTGTATCTTCTTTGGTGAGGTATCTGTCAAGATCATTTTTTAATCAAGTTTTTTTTTTCTTGCTGCGCTTTAAGAGTTCTTTGTATATTTGGATGACAGTTCTTTGTCAGATGTGTCTTTAGCAAATAGCTTTTCATAGTCTTTGGCTTTTCTTCTCTTGACATTATTTTTAGCAGAGCAGAAGTTTTTACTTTTTAATGAGGTTCAGTTATCAATTTTTCTTTCATGAATTGTGCCTTTGGTGTTTTATCTAAAAAGTCATAGCTGTACCTAAGGTCATCTAGATTTTTATGTATTTTCTATTAAGCTTTTAAAGATATAAGCTCTAAAAGGGCAGAGATCATGTGTATTTGACTCACCATCATAGTCCTGCATCTGCGTTGGCCATTAACTTTGCCATTAATTTAAGATCAAGTTATTTTAGTCTATGTTGACACCACACACTCAGGTCTTTATCACTATGAGTTGCTCTTGTATGTAAGGAGGAGCTGGAGAAAGTAGAAAAACCAGAAAAGTAAAGATCATGCTCTAAGAAGCAAAGAGAACTTCCACCACTGGAAAGAACTTGGGAACATTAGTAGTTACAGTCAGTGAAAGGTGGTGAGAAATCCTCCACAGGCGTACACACGCGGCCCTTCGAGGGCCCAGTAAGTCCCAGTGAAAGCACTGTGTTGAATGTGAAAGTGAATTACTTTCGTGGGAAGTAGGTTTTGATGCTCATGAGAGAAGCCTGCATACTCAACACCCTCCTGGAGAAAGCTGTTGGAAAAAGTATTAATTTAAGGATGTACAGGAAGGAGATTATAGTTTAAAAAGTTCAACAAAGAGACTTTGAATCCCACATTTCTCCTCATCAACCTAGAAGTTTAGGAAAAGGGTGGTGACTCAGTCTAAAGAAATAAGAGGCCTTTTCCTCATAGCTTCTGACTTTCATTTTCACTCTGGACTGGGTGCTCAGGCCTGGACCTTTTCTCATACACCTGCAAATTGTTTACACTCCTTACATAGACACAGTTTAAGAACTGGCAGTGTCTGGGACAGAGGACCGGGAAAAACAAATTGCTGTAAGGCCATCATACAAGTGTTCACGGGCAATACATAGTGTGATTTTTTTCATGTGTGCTACACTCCTCTATTAGCAATTACAGAGCTCCCTGGGAAATTTGAATATGGCCAACAGGAATTGGACTGAATGACTTTGGCAGATACGACCTCTCTAGTCCAGGACACAGGAAAGTTCAACTCAGATTGATTTAATTTGATTTTGCTTATTAAAATATATAAGACTTGTGTGTATAATAAATTAATAGCCTGAGATGTATCTACGCCATCTGTTTAAAATGTTGCTTTTATTTTGTTTAATGAGAGATAAGTAGGAGAGAAGTCAATGAAGAAATGGAACTCATTGAAATTAAAATTCTGGTTCATAATATTAATTAGCATTTAAAATGCTTTACTCTCTTCCTACTTTAGGAGTATCTTTTGAGAGGGATTGCTGACTTTATCTCACCCTCACAGTGTCTAGAGTTAAGAGTTTCGCTCTTACTTTTTCCTCTTCTTAGTTTGCATAGGCACAAACCACAAATGTGGTTCATATACTCATTATCCACACTGTGTCTAGCCCCATACAACAGCCACTTTTGCTGATTTCAGTGTCTCTCGCCTTCATTTGAGACTTTCTGAAGCAACGAGAATCAAGGGTCCTTCCGTCTAAATTGGGCAGCAAAGCTCCTCTTCTGAAAAAGAAAATGACTACTGGCTAAAGTCTAATTAGAATTCTAAATTACAGGCTTCAAAATTCTTAATCACGGGGATTCTCTCTGCTTAGTTGATCTCATTTTCTGTAACATTTAAAGTCAAACACTGTGGTCCCTAAAAGCAAATATATTCACTCTCACCCACACAAGGCTCAGCAGCCTCAATCTCAGATTTTACTCTCCTATCATTTCACAGCCAAGTATTGGCTCATTGTTCCCCACAAACCATAGCACTCTGCTCTTGGTAGAACTTTATTTATAACTCATCCTCACCATGACGACTTCTCTGGCTATAGATAGGACCGTCAGGAGATTTGTCTTTCAAACTGGGCCACTTTGAAGAGTAATAATTACCCCAGGAAAAGGTAAAATTTACAACTGCCCCTGGCAAACCAAGATCAATGTCCACCCTAACTATAACCCTAATTATTCCATAAATGCCTAAGCATCATAAACACATATATATATATATAGTTACAAACATATATAAATATTCTCACCCCTCTTCATTTTCCCATTTTTTTTTTCACCTGTTATTCACTACTATCTTGATTTTGCTGAAGAGCTCAGGAAAGCGTTACTTCAGTATATAAATGTATAAGTTTTCCCAGCCACCCACTTCCCCACAGGGCCTGCTTTTCCACTATTTGGTGACACCACTGAGCTTGTTACCTTTTGTACACACTTCTCACTGCATTGTCTGATTATAACTGAAAAGAATGGAGAACCTGTGGCAACCTTTGGGTAAAGGTGGAAAGCCTGTTTATTATGCTGAAGGTCAACGGGCAGATAGTAGAGGACTGACCAACAAGAGTAATGATCACTCTGACTGGCCAGAGAAAGGCCAACAAATATTATGGATCTAGGTAAGCAAGTTATTAAGTTCAGAAAAATCCGTCAAAGAGGAGGGGAGAATGCTCTAGGCTGTTCTATGCTGTTGTGCAACAATGCGATTCAAGAGACCCGATGTGAGCACCAGCATGGTTAGCTAGTGCACACTTATGCAAGGCTGTTGCCTGCTTTCCTGTTTGTACTTTAGCATGTGTATGAGTGGCTTTTCAATCACAACTTTAAGTTCTAAGGTGATGTGACCCTGTGGCTTGCTAGTGTGTCCATCCTCATGAGCTAATTCAGCAATGACTATATTGCTTAGCATGGAAGGTCTCTAACGCTTAAACCAAAAGTTTGCCAGAGATTTTTTTTTAATGTAGAAATGAATTCACAATGTTTATTCATGTGTTATTTAAATGTCTTGCAAACATTCAACTGGATATTTGGGGCTTTCTGTTAAATAAATAATTTGTATCTCTTACATGAAGAAAAACCTTTTGTCATTGTATAATGGATTGGTTTATGATCATTCACCAATAAAAATGGACATGAATTCTTTAATTTTTTCAATAGTGATTTTTAAAATGTTACTTTTTTTATAATTGATGTAAAAGAGGTGAAAGACAAGGGTTGGAATTACAGTCTTTGTCGTTAGTCAGTGCGTCAGCAAAGGAGTTGTTTCTTTTTTAATTCTCTTGTTCTCTCCTTTTTTCAAATATCATATGTATCTCTGGTGGAAGATACCACCTAAAACCTGAAACCACTCACCAGTAACAAAATAGTCTAGGAATTTGGAGTAATAAGTGTTTGGAGAAGTAATTTAGATATACTAATTCATCATCTACCATTTGTGTTCAAATTAATTTTCATTCCCTCAACAATGATGGTCACGTGACCATGTTTCAATATGTGTTCAAGAAATCTTTTTTTTTTGTTTTAATGTTTTTAAAAAAATTTATTATGTTCTATCTTTTAAAAAAATTTTTATTTTAAAGATGTGGGGTAAAACTCAGGGTTAGGTATACAAATATCCATTATGCAGGTACCCTTGTTGATGAGGTGTGCCCCACCCCCGGCAGTTTCCCACTACTGCCAATCCCTTTCTTATAGTATTACGATAATTGTTCAATGTCCGCTTATTAGTGAGAACATGTGAACTCATCATTTTTTATATGCTTCTCCCACTTTTCGTTTCACCTCTTCCACACAGGCAAAAAGTTTCCCTTTAAGGACACTTTTCATCCACAGAAACAAAAAAAGTCTGTTAGGGAGAGAT
>CAUYQG010140219.1:0-11523 GCA_963574415.1 Tarsius wallacei
AATCACTGATTTACTTCTCTATTTTATTTTTCTAAAATTTATTTATTATAAAGATGGGGGATATAATTCGGGGCTAGGTATACAAACATTGATCATGCAGGCACCCTTGTTGATGAGGTGTGCCCCTCCTTTCCCTGACGATTTTTCAGTTACTGCCAATTTCTTTCTTATAGCATTATAATTGCTCAAGGTCACCTTATGAGTGAGAACATATGGAACTCAGTTCTTTGTTTCTGTGATAAATCACTGAGTATGATCGACTCCAAATCCATCCAATTTGCTGCAAAGTCCATATATTTGTCCTTTATGGCTCATAATATTCCATTGTGTATACGTACCACATTTTTAATCAAGTCTACCAATGTCAGAAGAGCAGAAACTTTGTACATCTCTAGCTCTTAGATTGTTAGCTTTTAGAATTCTAAATAAATTATTGTCTAATAAATAAATAAATGATAAGGAAACTTTGTTTGAAATTCTCTATAAATTATAAATGTTTAAGAATTTTTAAATTAGCAACAACAAACACTTACCTGTACTGTATTTTTTTTTACCACCAGAGAACTTTGTGTGATTTTCAAATCATTATTTTGACAAGGAAGTAGACTCATGCCATGTTGACAACCTTCTGGTGCAGTAGGGGTAGACTGGCGAATTCTGTTTTAAAACATATGTCTTGAATCATCAAGCTCATGAAAGCCACCATTATCCATGTGATGGGTTATCGGAGAGTCCCAAATGATCTCCCTGGATCCCGTCTTGGCCCTTCAGATCTATTCTTCGCAGTGTAGCAAGAATGATTTTTCTAAAATACCAATTTGATTTTGAGACTCCTTTCTGGACAAAGATCTTCAGTGCCTTTTGTTTTCAGGGTCAAGATGACATTTCTTGAAGCACCTTGAAAAGCCTGGTCTCTGCTCAACTGTGCAGTCTTCCTCTGACTGCATTTCTTCCACCCCCTCACACCACACATACGCCATGCACTCTGTGTCCAACACAATTGTACTCTTCTTCTCAGGTCCCGGTCCCTGCCAATTCTTAGCTCTTGACTTTTGTTTGGACTTTTTCCTTCATCTGGCATACTCTTTTCTGCTCATCCTGGATAAACTTCTATCAAATCTCTGATTGAGACCTCATTTACTAACCTCTTCCCAGCTCCTGACAAGCCAGGGCAGGGACCACAGCTATGTCTACCCTGGCATTCCATAGAGCCTTCATTATAGCTCTTCAAGCCTTCGACTGGTGTTGTTATCTAATATTGCCAGGGCTTGGTATATACTCCTCTTAGTGACCAGCACACATTGCCTGAATGAAGAAATGAGTGGGACTCACTGAATCTGTAACCTAGGAATAACAATGAGGGTCCACCTTGTTCCCAGTGGAAACTCTTTACGAAGGCAAATGATGTAAAACATGAAAAAATACTGGAAAAAGATTAACACAAGGAAATAAGCCAACAGTAAACAAATGTGACCTTCAACTAAACAGAGTATTTAACTCACATTATATTTAATTATTGAAATAATTTTAATGATTCTAAGTTTCAAAACCTTTAAAGCTATTGAACCTAGGGGAATCCTATTTATTTCTAATTGGGCATATGAACTTGTATGGACAAATATGAACAATCTGTTGCATTTTTTGAGTATTATGTGATAGTCACATGTTAAAATGTAAAAATTTTAAATATATTAGTGATTTGAACATTTGGACCCACAAATCTACAGTTATTCTGGGAAAACACTAAAGTTGGAATTTAATTCTCTTTTCAAATAGTTTTTATTTTTTATGCTCCAATGATCTTCTCGCAAAATTCACTTAGTATCCATTGATTCTAGCATTCTTGAAAATCTTCCCAGAGGCATGATTTCCAGATTCCACTCTAAGATAATCCTTTGCAAATTTTACTAGATATTTTCATAATATTTGGACATTTCTGAATTTCTGACCTTTTCTCCACATGGGCTTGTGTTATTTAATAAAATAATGAATTTCATTTGGAAAAGGTCTCAGAGGTTATCTTACATAATCCCATCTCTAACTAGATGGTTTTCCAGCCATGGCTTAAGTATTTTCAGGGACTTGTCACTCCATTTTCTAAAGGAATTATTTTCGGAGTTAAAATGTTTTTCTTTTATGACTCCAAATTATGCCTCTGTGTTACTGACTTCTATTTTTTTGGTCCCAGCGTTTTTCCTCTCTAGCAAGACTGGTTGTCCATAAAGCAACACTTCCAAGTTTTAAATTCCGTTCAAGCATTTGTAATTAAAATGATATATTTGAAATGTTTGTCACAGAGAAGAAAATCAGGGGTATCTAAATAGGAAAAAAGGAAGTCAAGTTATCCCTCTTTGCTGACGATATGATCTTACACCCAGAAAATTCAAAAGAATCTGTCAAAAATCTGCTTGCACTGAGAAAGGACTTTGGCAAAGTCTCAGGGTATAAAATAAATGTGCAAAAGACTGTCACATTCTTATACACCAACAACAAGCAGGTGGAGAACCAAATAAAAAGCACAATCCCATTTACAATTGCCACAAAAAATGAAGTACCTCAACATCTTCCTAACCAGAGAAGTGAAAGACCTTTACAATGAGAACTATGAAACACTGCTCAAACAAATCAAAGATGACACAAACAAATGGAAAAATATCCCATGCTCATGGATAGAAAGAATCAACATTGTTAAGATGTCCATCCTACCCAAGGCAATCTACAGATTCAATGCAATACCCAATAAATTACCAACATCATCTTCTCAGACCTGGAAATGACAATAGAGAAATTCATATGGAAACAAACCACCATGAATAGCCAAAACAATCCTTAGCAAAAGAAACAAAGCAGGAGGTATCACATTACCAGACTTCAAGCATTACTATAAGGCTACAGTAATCAAAACAGCCTGGTATTGGTACAAGAACAGGCATATAGACCAATGGAACAGGATAGAGATTATGAAAGCAAAGTCTCAATTTCTCAACCAACTCATCTTTGGCAAAGCCTCCAACAACAGCCACTGGGGAGAGGAGAACCTATTCAGTAAATGATGCTGGGAAAACTGGCTGATCACATGCAGAAGATTGAAACAGGACCCTTACCTATCACCATACACAAAAATTAACTCTAAATGGATCAAAGACCTAAACGTAAAACCTCAAACTATAAGAACCATAGAAAATGCAGGAGACACCCTTATAGAAATTGGAACTGGCAACCAATTCCTGATCAAAACCCCAAGTGCTCATGCCATAAGAGATAAGATAGACAAGTGGGACATCATCAAACTGACAAGCTTCTGCAAAGGACAAGAAACCATCAAGAGAACAGGGAGACAGCCCACAGACAGAGAAAAAATATTTGCCAACTGTGTGTCTGACAAAGGCCTAATATCTAGCATCTTCAAGGAACTCAAACACACTGAAAAGAAAAAAGCAAACATCCCCAGTAGAAAGTGGGCAAAAGACATGAATAGATACTTCTCAAAAGAAGATGTATGGGCAGCCAACAGACATGAAAAAGTGGCCAGGCTCTGTGGCTCAATCTGTAATCCTAGGACTTTGGGAGACTGAGGCAAGTGGATTGCCTGAGCCCGCGGGTTCCAGACCAGCCTGGGCAACTTGGTGAGACCTTGTCTGTACTATTAAAAAAATACCCAGGTGTGGCAGCACCTGCCCTGTAGTTCCAGCTACTTGGAAGGATCACCAGAGACCAGCAGGTCGACACTGGGTTGGCTGTGAGCATGCCACGGCACTCCAGCCTGGGCAACAGAGTGAGACTCCAACTCAAAAAAAAAGTGCTCGAACTCACTCATCATCAGAGAAATGCAAATCAAAACCACATTGAGAGACCACCTAACTCCAGTAAGAATGGCCATCATTAAGAAAACAAACAACAGATGCTGGTGAGGATGCGGAGAAAAGGGAACTCTTCTACACTGCTTTGGGAATGAAAACTAGTGCAACCTCTTTGGAAGACAGCACGACGATTCCTGAAAGAACTAGAAATCGACCTTCCATATGACCCAGCAATTCCCCTATTGGTAATATACCCCGAGGAACTCAAATCATTCTACCAAAAAGATACCTGCACACGCATGTTTGTTGTAACTCTATTCACAATAGCAAAAACATGGAACCAACAACGTTGCCCATCGAAGCTGGACTGGATAAAAATATGAGGTACAGATACACAATGGAATATTATGCAGCCATAAAGAAGGACAAATATATGGACTTTGCAGAAACCTGGATGGATTTGGAGTCGATCATACTCAGTGACTTATCATGGAAACAAAGAGCAGAGTTCCATATGTTCTCACTCATAAGAGAAACTTGAACAATTATAATACTATAAGAAAGCGATTGGCAGTAGTGGGAAACTGTTGGGGGGGGTGGATGGGTGGGACTGTCAGTTGAGGGAAACTGCCAGGAGAGGAAGGGGCACACCTCATCAGCAAGGGTACCTGCATAATGAACATTTGTATGTCTAAACCTGAATTGTACCCATCATCTTTAAAATAAAAAAAGAATATGCCAACAAATGTACCGTGACGTAAATGAAAGAAAAGTTTGTCACTATAAATCTTTTCTAATCTGTTCTATTGTTTTCCAAATGCCCGATTTTATATAGTGAAAAAATATAACTCATTTCAATCTCACATTTTTCCATGTTTCCTCATATGCATGACCTTTTAATATAAATATAATATTACTTTATGTAGTCAAAATTCTCTCTCCGTGTTCTGCATTCTAGGCTAAACGTCTGTAGTCTCAAAATCCCCCGTTTCTTAGCTTTTGGTTTCTGTCATGGCCCAGCAGTTTTTCTCAAGACAGACTTTGGTTTGCTAGTGTCTCTTCTATTGGAAGTCCTGGCTAGAGCAACCAGAGAAAAGAAGACAATCAGGGGTATCCAAATAGGTAAAGAGGAAGTCAAATTATCTTTCTTTGCAGATGACATGATTGTATACCTTGAAAATCCAAGAGAATCAGTCAAAAACCTCCTTACACTGATAAAAGACTTTGGCAAAGTCTCAGGATATAAAATAAATGTGCAAAAGACAATCGCATTTCTTTACACCAATAATAAACAAATAAAAAACCAAATAAAAAGCACAATGCCATTCACAATAGCCACAAAAAAAAAAGAAATACCTTGGCATCTCCCTAACCAGAGATGTGAAAGACATTTACAATGAAAACTACAAAACACTGCTTAAAGAAATCAAAGATGACACAAACAAATGGAAAAATATCCCATGCTCGTGGATTGGAAGCATCCTAAAGTGAATCTTTTAGAACTAGAGACAGAGTTGTAAAGCTGGGATGACAATAACAGATCATAGTTCTGAAACGCTTCTGAGTTTGGTTCCATACATACAATTAATAAGTTACAGGCCTCAATTCTATGGCTTCCTCTGCATTTCTTAGCTATTCGTCGACATTGGTGGAACAAAAGTCTGATTACACCGTGTTATAGCTAAGAGTCTAGCTTTTAGGACAAATATTGGGTCCCAATTCCAAAGACAGGTTTGAATAAACTACTGTTAATTCAGAGTTCCCCTGTTTTGTAACGAGTCTTCTAAATCCAAGTTACAGCTTACCATTTTCATCCAAACTTCTAGTTTTTGGCTTACCTAGCTGAAATGATTTTGAATCGTAATCCTGTTGTTTCAAATGCATACATCTAACTTTCCATCGAATTAAAATGTAGAACGAAATCAAATCTGTGGCAGACTCATGGCTAATACTCTCTTGATCCACAAGAGAGTAATCATTCAAGGAATGAAAAATTTTAGAACCTGCCACAAATCTACCCAACAAATTTATAATACTAGTTCATCACTTAAATCCTAAAATTGTACTGACACTAATTGTCAAAGAGCCTTGCCTGAAAGTTATTTTCCTTATTCATAGACTATTTTGTGACTTTTCCTAATGTTACAGCTTCTTCCCTTTCACTATTTGTCTTCTTACTTGAGAAATATCTACATATTCCTTACTATTGTTCTTATTAGCTTCATATATGGCTATTTGTTCTGAACTTGATCTATGGATGCATTCTTAGAGGTGCATGTCCTTCTTGTGTGTCTGTTCTTCCTCATGTAATTTCTCACTCATTTTGTGGTACAGGGAATTGCTTTTGATTAATCTGATATGTTCTTTTTTTTTTGAGTCAGAGTCTCACTCTGTCGCCCAGACTGAAGTGCAGTGGCTGCTCCCGGCCACCGCAGCCTCGACCTGCTGGGCTCTGGCGATCCTTCTGCCTCAGCCTTCCAAGTAGCTGGAACTACAGGCGTGCGCTACCACGTCCGGCTAATTTTTTCATTTATTGTAGAGATGAGGTCTTGCCAAGTTGCCCAGGCAGGTCTCGAACCCGCGGGCTCAGGCAATCCACTCACCCCAGCCTCCCAAAGCACGGGATTACAGGCTGAGCCACTGAGCCCGGCTGATATGTTCGTAATACTTATTCATATCATTTGGGTAGCAAACATCAAGATTCTGGATTAGGGACATGTGATATCACTGATAGCATGGTTACATTAGTTCTTGATGTTCCGTTCTTCCTTCCCTAGGGTGATGTCTTGAGGCCAGATGGGTCCTGTATTTGCAAATGATTTTTTTGCACTGTGGAAGAGGAAGTCTCCAAGCTATGAATGTGGGTGTCAAAAATAAGGGACACAATGCCCCCTCTCTTCTTGAGAAGGAGAGAAAAAGCTTTGCTCTCCTGTGGTTTAAATCCTTTGGAATGCAAAGAAGTATCTCTGGGCTTCATCCTTTGAAATGTAAGCAAACATTGTGAAGATAAAATGTTTATCACTATCTGTCCTGTCACTTTTTGACTGACAAGATTTATGTGTGAGATCATTTGTTAAGTATTATATTCTCGATGAACATTCCTATTCATATAATACCTTCAATGCCTGGAGACATAGAAGATGGTCAGTAAATATTTTCTGTATGACATATAGATGTTTAATTTTTAAACCGTTTCTTTGAGTTGTGACTTTCAACATAATATTTCCTTTTCTAGAATTTTACCAGTTAGCGGAGACTCACCATTTAGATACACTCCTACCCAGTCAACTATATTCTTTGTTATGTAGACCGTCAGCTTGCTGTTTATCTTTCAACTCATAATAAAAATATCTCTCAGTTATGCAGTTATGATCTTTTTTCTAATTTTACTTCCTCTTGATAGTTTCTCAGAACTGTTACTGACTCACGCGCACACACACATACACACAGAGCAATAGGGTTACTCTTTCAAAGTAATAGAATTCCTGGAATTAGCAGAAAAATAAAAACCTCTTGGAATTACTAACTCATTCTTTTACCCTCTGAAGAAAATTAATGTGGTGTGAAACTACTGATGATGGTCTTTCTTTTAATATGATAAACACTGAAGGTTATTGACCTCCCTGTGACTGCAAGAATTTATTGTTTGGTTCTGCACAAAAATATCTAGCCTCTTTTTTCATATTCACTCTTTTGGCTCAAACAGACAATGAATTGGCCACGAGCATTGGAAAAAGGTTTTCCTTTTTGTATCTAGTAGTATGTTTGGTTCACTGCATTTCTGGAGTCTAACTCCCTTGCTCTGTGGGCTCAGAGCCTTTCTAAGAACCAAAAATATAGGAAATGAACAATACAGTGCATTATTACATTAAGCACTTTTACTTGGGAACTTGTGAGATTTATTTTTTATTACAGCAAAAATACTCCTTTCAGCAGAATTTCTATTTCAAGACACATTCAAGACACATTCAAATGATCATATCCTTATCACCAGAGTTTAAACGTTCAAAGTTGACCATGTGACTGCATATTTGTAATTTAAGTTTTCAAAAAAAGTAAAATCTCAAGTTTGTGATTTTACTCAGGGCTAAAATGAGGTTTAGAGCGAGAAAGTGGAGTGTGTGGCTACAAATTAAAGTCCTTTATGAAATGCAGATGATTTTTATTGCACAGCAAAAACATCATGGAGCAGAGATACATTCTTTGAACTTTTTCTTTTTACGTGCTCGATTGAAAACCTTTCCTAGAATAAGAAAACTTTATCTCAGCACACCTTAAAAAGAGCTCCAAAACTCTGTGCTTCTAAAAACCTAATTCATGGAAACAAAAAAATATTTCTTGTATTCTGATATATCCTTCCAAGAAAAAAAATCATTGTCTTGGCAACCTGCAAAAGTGAACAATCATAGATTTGCATGAGAATTTGCTGCACGAGAATATCCCAATTTCAACTACAGAAAGATTTTATTGAAGTTCTGTGTGTAACATCTAACATCCAGTAGGTGACCTACTCATTTCAGTTTGCTTAGAAATGTCCATGATGAACTTAATATTCCCCTCAGTTTAATGAAATTTTAGACAGGGGTTTTCTTATCTACTGGCCCCTAACCTCCCTTTTCTTGGAGCACTTATTTTAGAAAACTTTCCACTGAAAATTCTTTCTATGCTCCTTAGCGATGCAAATTTTCTCCCAGCTTCTTCACAATTTTAAAACCCAGTGATGTCTTTCTCAAAGACCTGGGAGCCATCACTTTGATAACTAACCATCAAGAAAGATAGCATCTCTATCTCCCAGTTTTCTGTGAGAGGACAGGAGTGTAATTAAAATTTAAAAAGTAGCTAATACAGATGTGCTCCCTAGCCGCTAACATTTACTTGTACGTTTCTACTACCTCATCCTAGAACTTAAAAACTTAGACACTTTTTGTTTCAGTGACGTTGAAATCAATCTTTCTTCCCTATTGCAATAATAATGAATAGTTTTCCTTGCTTGGTTAACTCCACACGCTACAGGTTTTTTTGGTTTGTTTTGCAGGTTGTTCCCAGAGATGGTATTGAAAGTCCAAGTCTTAGGAACTTTCAGGCATACTGGCACTAAGTTTTTTCTTTTTTTCTTTTTCTTTTTTTCACAATGCTCTTGCCTATTTATAGATGGCTTTGCAGTCTGCTGATCTCTCAGAAAAGCAGACATTGCCAAAGGCCATGTCACTCTGGGTGGTGGTCTGCATATTATTCTTCTGTTGAACAGTGTAAGCGTTTAGTATTTGTCCAATGCATGCACTGAGAGCATCAAATAAGGTCATACACACTGATGCCATTGAAACATCCTTCTTCATTATAGATCAATGCAGAATATACAATAACCTTTTCTCATTTATTCATTCATTTATTTAATCATTCTATGCATTCAACAAATAGAATTTAGGCTCCCATGGTCAGCCTAACAGATTTGACCCTACTTTTTAGCAGTTTACAAACTTGTAGGAGAAATAATAATAAATAAAAACTGACAATGACACACACTTACACAATTTATCTTTCCCACACACAATGTAAATACACAGAAATTCTCTTTCTGCCTTTTTTTCCTCTCCTCTGTCTCTTTCTCTCTCTCTCTCTCTCTCACACCCACACACACACACACATACACAATTTATCTTTCTCACACACACATAAACACACAAATTCTCTGTCTTTTTTTCTCTCTTTTCTCTCTCTCTCTCTCTCTCTCTCACACACACACACACACACACACACACTTTAAAACTATGGAAATCCTGTGATTAAATGTTAGAGAGTGATCTCAGCGAAAGTAAAATAGATGTTAACTATAATTTTCTATTTTTTATTCTTTACAATTTTGTAGAAATCCTAAAACTTTTTAGAAGACCTGATATGTACTTTCTATTACGCTTTGGAAAAAAATTGTTTTAAATGTTGTGAGATGGCTCAGTATATTCTTGTTACATACCTAATTGTTAAGACAAAAATAACATGTAGATCCCCTGAGGTTTTTATACTAGCTACTATGAGAAACAATTTGTCATGTATTAGAAACCAGTTTTTGTACCCCACCTTTAAAAAAATTATTTAATATGTTAATAATGAATTCCAAATTCACGTTTTAGGCTACAAAGATGAGTCCTTTGGGAGAAGTTATCTTGTGAGCTAACAGACCTCACATCGCCAAACAGATGGAACTTTTGCTACTGACATCAGTTTTTCCCGTCATTCTGGGAAATAAAAAGCGATTTTTGTTCCAAGTCGTACAGAAGAAAGGATGATACGGCCACGTCTGACCAAGAGCTGTGCTCGAGTGTCGGGTCACATGTGACATCTGTGCCTTTTCTTTGGTACAATAGAATGTGCATGCATGTGTGTGTGTGTGTGTACACGCACATGTGTATGTGTAATCGTCACAAGGATACATGGAGCTATTATGTCCTGGCTGGGACTATTCAGTTGGCTATTGGGGTGATTTCAAATAGCAAAAAATGTTTTCTGCCTCTCTTATCCCATTGTTGGCTACTCTAGCATGCTATGTTCAACCTCATAAAGACTCTCATGGGGATGCCAGATGGGATTAGAGTCTAGATTTGTGACATACTTCAGCAGAGGTGTCAGTTAATAGGAAACATGGCTCCCAAAAAGCAAAAACATCTATCTACATGCCTGAAGACTTGTTAGCCACGTGTTACAAGTGCAAGATATGATGGTGAAATTTCTATGTGTATCGTTTCGGCCATTTTAATTGAAAATAACAAAACAAAACACAAACTAGTATAATCAACAACCATAAAAAATGTGTTGACTTTTATAATTCTTTAGTCCAGACAAAATAATGCATATGCGACTTGGCCCAATGAATATAAACCGCTAGGCATGTAGTTGTGTTATGTTTCTTGGCTCTGCCTTCCATATCATTGGAGGCTTTTTTTGGCTCTACATGGTGGCCTCTGAATCTTCTTTTGGGATTACTGCTGTTCCGTACCCCATATTGTCTCATCAAGACATCAAGAGGACGAAAAAGGCTACTTCTCCGTGACCTGGGAACTGACCTGAGTTACAAGTCAACCTTAAGGCCATGGGGATGAGATAAATTGATTGGATTAAGTAGGTTGAAATCACCCAAACAGTATAGCTGGTATGCTAGGGGGAGAAGTGACTCTTTCTAAAAAAATAAAAATAAATAAATAAAAAATTTTAAAACACAGGCAACTTTTGAGCCAGAAGGAGAAACTGGATGCTTCACAGGCCAAAGTTCAGAGGCAATCATTGAAGCTGTCAGTTTCTTCTCACATGGTTCCTGGACACTGAAATAATGTCTATATTTAATAATATTCCCTGTGTTTCTCTTTCACTTAGTGCTTTCCGGAAGGAACCCTGGGATTGTTCTCCTGGATTAACTGTGTCTCTTCCCTGTGTCCTGATATTTCTCTTTTTCATCTAAGTCTCTGCAGGCCTCTATTCTCAACCCATTTTACTGTGCACATTAAACCTTTACTCTTTTATTTATTCACACAAGAGCATTTATTTAGTCACACACGACAATAGACCATAGACTATCAGTCGGAATCTCAGTGACCCGCTCTAACTGAATTCCACATTATTATCTAAAGAAAATTGCTTTCTTTTTCTTGGTGACAGTTTTTACAAACCCAAATTTTTTAACCTTATATCTTTGAAAGAGAAGAAAATTAACTCCACCCAGTCTTGGAAAAAA
>CAUYQG010140222.1:0-16504 GCA_963574415.1 Tarsius wallacei
AGGTGGGGAGGTCACTTGAGTCCAGGAGTTGTGGCCTGTAGTACGTGATGGTGATTGGGTGTCTGTACTAAGTTTGGCACCGATATGGGGAGTGGAGATCACATGCTGCTTAAGGAGGGGTAAGCCAACCCAGGGCAGAAATAGAGCAGGCGAAAACTCCTGTGCTGATCAGTTGTGTGGGATCATGCCTGTGAATAGCTACTGTACCCTGCCACTTAAAAAAAAAAAGAAAGAAAAAAAAGACTGTCATTTATTTTCTTATTAACCATAACAATAACAACAATATCAACTGAAAACAAACAAAAAAATTACTACCAATGATGACAAAGATACAAGGTTTATTTACTTGTTTTTTTTACAAACTTTCTCTGAGTCTTATCTCTTGTTGGTAGAATTCCTAGCTGAATCTGGATTTTTATCTCTTCAAACACTCCCCACCCCCAACCTGGCTTCAGGATTTATGTTTAATAAGGACTGGAAAAAAGGAAGGGTCTAGAATTCTTTTCATCTATCCTGAATTTTTCCGAACACCAATGTTTATTTGTATTTTTTATCTTTTGTCATCTGAAAACTAACCCAGTGTTTTCAAGGAATATTCTTTCTCATTAGTTCTTACTTTCTTAGAGTCAACATCAAGTTTAAAAAGTATTTGATGTGGAAAAAAGAGATCCGAAAAGGCCTAATCTTGAATGACTCAAGGTTTTTTGGGTTTTTTTTTGAGTTGGAGTCTCACTCTGTAGGCCAGGCCACTATCATCACTACTGTAGCTTCAACCTGCTGAGCTCAGGAGAGCCTTCTGCCTCAGACTTCCGCATAGGTGGGACAACAAGCGCACGCTGCCATGTCCGGCTAATATTTTTGATTTATTTTAGAGATGATGTCTTGCCATGTTGCCTCAAACTCCTGGGCTCAGGCAACCCTCTCGCCTCAACTTCCCACAGTGCATGACTCAGGCTTCTAAGGCATTATTACATACTAGAGAATGAGTTCAGCTGATAGTCTTAGAGGCCAGAAAAACAACTACTTTAATATAAACACTCTGTGCTATAATAGATGAGCAGAGCATTATTTATTAGGACTTGCAGGCCCTACCTGTTGCTTGGGATCTTGTATAGGAAAAATACTGGGGTTCAGATTAGAAAAGATCTGTAAAAGCTCATCTTTAATGTAGAAGCAATAATTTCTAAGAAAACCTTGGTTCAAAACATGTGCATTACAGGCTGCATTAAAAATTTAGAATTGCCTTCTGAAGTTATTGAAGATTATTAGGTGGTGTAATATACTCCATATGGTTTAAAACCTAAAACAGGTGTGCTAAAGTAACAGAGAATTCCTCATAGTTAGTTGCCTTTGAACAATTGTGTTCTCAGAAGATTTATAGGGAGCCTAACTTCACTGTGGTGATGAGTTTCACAGGGTGAGGTTTTGCAGATACAGTGGAAAGGTACAAAAAGCCATGCTGACTTGTGGTTGATGTAATGGCCAGTAAGATTCATTCTATCATAGTTGGTCAGTTGTAAGTAAGTATCAACAGTGATCATATACAGATAAAAGGAATGCTTAGCATTGGTCATTTTCTTAGTCATTGTATGTACCTTTGATCCTTTTTCAATTAGGACAAGAAGGAATCTTGAAAAATTAGTCTCTTTGCCTCCAGGCTGAAGTACACTTGTAGAACTCTGTTAGTTGTGCTAATATCGGCTGTATTTCAGGATTACTCATGTATTGCATAACACTGACATGTTCACATCTCAGTGGTTGAGCGTATTCTTTTCTCTTGAGTTGGATGTGATTTTCTGGACTGTGAGATATGTTATTTATAGGGTAGGGATTACTGATTTTTTTTTTAATAGTTTGTGCATTTTTCCATAAGTTGAATTCTGAGTCTACAATGCTCAATCAGGTATCTTAGTGACTTATTTTAGTGGCAGGTCAAAATGACCTTTTTGTCTGAAAGTAGCTAGTTCTTGTGTAAATTCATTAAAAGTCGTCAGAACTTGTGTTTGTGTAGACATATACCAATGTTGGTTTTAAGATTTTATTTTATTTTTAAGCTTAAAAGCTTATGTATTGAATATATATATTTTATAAATATTATAAAATTTAAATAAAATATAAAACTTTAAAGAAGGAAAGAAACTTAGTTACAAAATATTTTAAAAAGCATATCAACTGTTTTCAAAGAGCCAAAGAATAAATGTTAGGAGTGCATGAAAAGATTTTGAGCAACTAAAAACCCTAAAGTGTTGTAGAATTTATAATTAAATATTGTATTCTTGCTTTGATGACAAAAAATGATTTTTCAGTTTTATATAACTTAAAACAAATTTTAGTTTATTTTTATTTTTCGTAGAGATGGGCTCTCACTTTGTTGCCCAGGCTGGTTTCAAAACTCCTCCCGCCTTGGCCTCCCCAAAAGTGCTGAGATTACAGACATAAGCCATCATACCTGGCCTATATTATTTTTGTAAAAAATAAAAGATTTGGAAGAAAGATTCATTTTTGTCGTAATCAAGAAAGTGAGTAACCTTTACTATGATTTCATATGGAGGCAGCTGCTGTTAGAGGTAGACATTATCAAGATCTCATCATCTTCTTGTTGAAGTGGTTTGGGCAGGTGAAGAGCACATCCTACGTGGTTTTTGTTGGCACCACAATTTTAAACGACTTCTATTCCTGTTTAATCATGATCAGATGAAAGAAATGATCACAATAACTTCTTAATAATTTTATTTTCATATAACTTTTCTAAGATCAGTTGTTATATTTCTTTATTAGCTATATAATGCCAGAGTTATGGTGTGTCTCTGGATATTGATTTTTAAAAATCATTTCAGAGTTTGGTTATTTAGTTGACTTATTAAATAGTCTTTGGCAACTTTTTTCTTTCCATGCCCTTACTTATCTCATGTTATATTCTGTCTAGTGATGATATGATTAAGGAAAGTGTTGTGAACACTTTGGAAGACAAGAGCAATAATATGTATTAATCCTATGACTACTGTTATTAGTATGCATAATGTGATTTTGTAAAAAGTACAGAGATCAATATCTGGACCTTTTATTCATTTACTTTTGTACATGAAGCTAGGCCCAGTGTGTCAATGTTTAAGTTTTAGAAAGTGTAGCAAAACCTAACGTTCTACATAAGTATAATTGACTCAAAAAAATTTTTAATACAAATTGAACTTACTTTTTGGTAACTTTTTCTTTATTATTAATTCTTTAAGATTTATAAATATGTTTGACACAAATGATTACTGTTTTCCTGGAATAGCTTGGATTTGGAAACCTTAGAGAAATGCCAAATAGTTCAATCTAAATTTATGTAAGTTAGATTACATAGCAGGATTCATTTAGGGACTAGTCTACAATTTATTTAAAAATAAATTTCATTTTTATCAGAATAAACTTTGTTTTCTTAAATTTATATAGCTGCTGGGCTTGGTGGCTCAGCCTGTAATCCCAGCGCTTTGGGAGGCTGAGGTGAGTGGATTGCCTGAGCCCGCGGTTTCGAGACCCACCTGGGCAACTTGGCGAGACCTCATCTCTACAATAAATCAAAAATTAGCCAGGCGTGGTAGCACGCGCCTGTAGTTCCAGCTACTTGGAAGGCTGAGGCGGAGGGATCGCTGGAGCCCAGCAGGCCGAGGGTGCAGTGGCTGGGAGCAGCCACTGCACTCCAGTCAGGGTGACAGAGTGAGACTCCAACTCAAAAAAAAAAAATTTATATAGCTAATATAAAGCTTCAAAAATGATAGTTGAACCCTTGTTAGAATAGATTTAAGCTCCTGAAACTTAAAAGCAGTTTTTTGATATTGGTATGATAGACTATTTTTGGTAGAACTGACTACATTTTTTACTGAAATTGTAGACTTGTTAAAGAACAGTGCTCACCTATATTCATTCAGCTATCTTGGTATCTTTAGCCAGCTTCTAAACTTTCATCTAGGGTTACCCATATAGCCATGCAAACTTAATTGAAAGCATTTGCAAAACATTAATCGAATTCAGCCTTGAGGCACAAAAGTAAGTAGACTAACAACATTTCAGAATGTATTTTTAGATTCAGGGTAATTTTATTTATTCTAATGCTAGAATTCTTTCATCACTTCTCATCACTGTTATTTTTATCACAGAATTGAATGTTAATGATTTTTGCTGGATATTACATAAGAGTGCAAAGTCTTAGTAGGTTAAGGTGGACAGGCTTCTGAAGAAGACCTATATAACCTAGGAATTGACTAATGAGTTGGCAATTTTTCTTAGCATGTGTTATTTTTGCATTGCCATAAATCATGTCATCAGAATTATTTTTAACGAAAAATAAAGTAAGGATGCCTTTTTGTTATTTGGTCTCCTTCTAGCAAATGATAATACCACAGTTTTGAGTTTTGCTTACAGTTTTATTATTGAATATCTCTTTTCCCTTTTACTTTGATCAGTGCTTTTTGAGAGTTGACATTGATAAAGTAGAGCTGCCTTGGGTTTCTTGCTTTGTAATTTATCGGTGTATTGGGCACAGGTGGTCTTGGTTAGTCATTGCCTTCAATTAAATGACTTTTGAGATTGACCCAAACATTAGCTGTGTACATTAGTTTCCCACTCAGGATATTGTTTTATCACTTGAAAGGTTATGAAGTCTGTTGAACTGTGTTGTTTCTTCCTAAGGATCTCTTGAAGGCCATATGAAAATGCCCCATGCTTTTCTTTCTAGGTTTTTCCCCAGCAGTTTCTTATTTTGTAAGGAGGAAGTAACTCCATTCTAGATCATCAAGGATAAGTTTTTTTGGTGGTGAGGTAGGGTGTGAGTTGGGCAGGGAATTTCAAATTCTGAATTTTTAAAGAAGTGTATTTTGCTGATCAGATTTTAGGCACATAAAATGATTTCAGTTCTGTATAGCTCTTAAAATTATAATTGCATGTCATATTAACTTGAAAAATATATAGGTAATCAACTATCAGGTAGAGATACTTATGTTGGTATACTTTTACATGTTTACATTTAAAAAATTGTAACTGCTGAGCTTAATTTTAGCAAGTAAATGAGAAACCATAAAATTTTGAAAACAGGAGAAATTGTGACCAAACTGTAACTCACAATTGTTATGTTTTTTGGACTTCATGGTTTATGATTCAGTGTACAATTTTCACACAAGTATTTGTGTATGGGATTTTAGGTGCAAAAATTGGAAATGAATTGAATCCAAATCATAGAGAATCCTGGTTTATTTTCTCAGGATAGCACTAACCACCATGTAGTACATAGCGTATTTTGTTTTGTTTGTTTATATTTTGTCTCTTGGTGTCCCTTTATCTTTTTTTTTTTTTTTTTGAGTTGGAGTCTCACTCTGTTGCCCAGACTGGAGTGCAGTGGCCGCTTCCGGCCACCGCAGCCTCGACCTGCTGGGCTCCGGCCATCCTTCCGCCTCAGCCTTCCAAGTAGCTGGAACTACAGCTGCGCGCTACCACCCCCGGCTAATTTTTGATTTTTGATTGTAGAGATGAGGTCTCACCAAGTTGCCCAGGTGGGTCTCGAACCCGCGGGCTCAGGCAATCCACTCACCTCAGCCTCCCAAGGCGCGGGATTACAGGCTGAGCCACCGAGCCCGGTGGTGTCCCTTTTTCACTGTGATGCAAACTTTTATGATGGCAGGGACATGTCCATTTGGTTAATTGTGTTAACTCTAGCATCTAGAGTATATACAGCACATAACAGGCTTGGGATTTTTGTTGAAAAATAGAATTAACCACTCAAATGCAGTATTGTTTTGACCAATATTTTCTATTTTCTTTGTATTTCTGAATGATTGTCATTTTTTCCTTTTGTTGTCTTTAAGTAGAGTGTGTATTGATAGTGCTGACTCTTAAAAAAGATTGCATCTGATTTGTTTGTATCTATTTCTGAAAATCTCTGCTTTTGAGATTTTAGGGATTTTATTTTATTTATTTTATTTTTTTTGAGTTGGAGTTTCACTCTTGTCGCCCAGGCTGGAGTGCAGTGGCATGCTCACGGCTACTGAAGCCTTAACCTGCTAGGCTCAGGTGATCTTCTGCCTCAGCCTTCCAAGTAGCTGGAACTACAGATGCATGCCAACACACCTGGATAGTTTTTGTGGTTTATTGTAGAGACAAGGTCTCACCAAGCTGCCCAGGTTGATTTCAAGTTCCCAGGCTCAGGCAATCCTCTTGCCTCGGCCTCCCAAAGTGCTGGGATTACAGGTTGAGCCACCGCACCTGGCCATTTTAGGGATTTTAAAAGTTGAATCCAGAACTTTTTCTCTTCAATTATGTTGTGCCTTTTGTTTTGCTATAATTTAAAGTCCTCAAGTAGTATTTTTTAAAAAGAGCTTTTAAGTATTTATTCATTTTTTATTTTTTATTTTATTTTTTGAGTTGGAGTCTCACTCTGTCTCCCAGACTGGAGTGCACTCCCAGCCACCGCAGCCTCGACCTGCTGGGCTCTGGTGATCCTTTTGCCTCAGCCTTCCAAGTAGCCGGAACTACAGACGCGTGCTACCACACCTGGCTATTATTTTATTTTATTTTATTGTAGAGACGAGGTCTTGCCAAGTTGCTGGTCTCGAACCCGTGGGATCAGGCAATCCACTTGCCTTGGCCTCCCAAAGTGCTGGGATTACAGGCTGAGCCACCAAGCCCAGCTGAGACCCAGTTTCTTTAGGGATAAAACCAGCCCTCATTGATGCTCCCGTAAACAGGTATCCTTATGCGGTACCATGTTTTCAGTACCCAACTGTTCTCTAATATTTAAGAAAATATTTTTCACGCATATGTCTTCTCTCCACGGCAAAGTTCCCTACACCTGGAGCAGGGAGCAGCCAAGGACCACAACTGAATGTCTGAAACATTAGTCATAGCACCTGGCCCATAGAAGTGGACAGACTTAAGATGACAACTACCACAGATTGTGAGATTAACACTGAAAAACATGATAAAGCTACAGTCTCACCTTTGCCAGAGGAAAGTAAGAAAGAAAACTTCAGCTGCTTGGGAGGCTGAGGAGGGAGGATCGCCTGGGGATATAGCAAGACCCCATCTCAAAAAAAATAATAAAGAGAGAATACAACGGGCTGGGACTGGTAGCTCAAAGCTCACGGATGAACTGGACATCTGACCCCTGGACACGTACAATAGCTGCCACTGTGGCTAGTTGCTGCCGAAGCAAATGACAAAGCAAATCAATTCAGCTCAGCACTCTACTGGCTCGCGGGGAGCTTCCACCCTCATCCCCCTTGGAGAGCCTCAGAAGCCTCCCAGCCCCCCTTCTTCCTCCCTCATACTCCCTTCAGAGGAAAGCACTTGGTATGGCTTTGAGAACAGGAGGGGCCCTTGCCCAGGACCTTCCTGAGGATCCACAAATAACCTGGCCCCCAAGGACTGATGAACACGGGGCTCACCACCCTGTGTGGCAACAGGAAAGCCCATAGGGTGTTAAAGGCAGAGGAAGGGAAGTGAAGCCCACAAACAACTTTGGAACCACTGAACTTCAGAGATGAAAACAAATCAGACAGAATGCTTGTGCTTCCCCTGGCCCTCAGCAGGGACCCTCCATAACCTAGCCTCCCAGACAGTCAGGACAATGAACGTCAAATTCCCTGGAGCTCCCCTTCTGAGAGTTTCTAAAACCTGCCAGGCATCCTGAGAACAGAACAGCAGCAGTGGGAAACCCACAGCATTGTTCAGACTCTGGGGAGGACCCCCTACTCCAGCAGAGAAGGAAGAAACAATACTCTGTGTCATACCTGGCTCTCATTTATGCCAGCAAACCACAGACCCATGAGGCGGGGACTAAATCTTTTTTTTACTATCATCATTTCTTAAAAGCCTGGAACATTATTGGCGCTCGGAAATATGTATTCCCTAAATAAGAGAGAATCGTGGACACCATCTTTGTAGCATGGCATCCTAGGCACCTATATGGGCAAAGAAGAAAGTCTATCCATGTGTTCAATCAGCAAATATTTATTTAGCATCTCCTCTGGTGCCTGGTACTGTCCTAGACACATAGGAAGCAAAGTAAGTCCTTGCCCTTGAGGAGTTTATGTTTTAGTGGGTATAAGAATGAGACTCTCCATGTGCCTGAAAAAACTGTGTAAGCCACAGACATTCAGTAATGACTTAAGTGTCCATACTATGCACAAATGATGGGTACCAGATGCTGTGACAGGTGCCTGGGATCTGGAAATCAGTCCTGATGAAGTGATTTTCTCTTCCAGGCCAGGATCCTAAATCTGGATGCTATGTCAGTCGGCTGCCAGAGACCCCTGAGCAAAGGAAAGGGGATTACCTCTTTGGTGCAACTGTCTTCATCTGTTGGTGAGCAGGAGGCTCTGTGTGAGTACTGCGTGCATGCCCCAAACACCAAGCAACACTGCAGGACAGAAAGAAGCCCAACATCTTCAGCTGAGAAGCGCCAGGGGTCCAGAAAGCCACTCTAGTCGGTTATATATAATTCAACACCAGAGCTCAAAGACTACTCCCAAGACAATCTGGCTCCTCATCTGTCCCTCACACATCCACCCTGAGATGTTGTTATTCTGAGCTTGAGTCAGCAAATATTTCCCAATCCTGGAAGTAGTCTGCTCACTCCCAAGCAAGCAGAAATGGGCTTTGCAAATTTTACCAGGGTGCGGCAGAAGGAGCTGGCAGGTAAGGAAGGCCCTGGCGCCCAACACCCTCCATGGGTGGCAGCTCATAAATGAAGACACCCTGAGTCATGTTTGATTCCTTGACCAGAGCTCTGTGGAGGAAGGACTAGAGTCACATCCCAATCACTAACCTGCTGAGTTATGAAAGCTAAGAACCACCTGCCAAAGGAGACAACCCACATGTCTAAAATCTGATACAAGGTAACACTCCCTGCCAGGCTCAGCACAGGTATCTAGCTCCCCTCTGACACCCTGGAATAAAGCTGCTCAAGCTGGCTCTAAAGGCAGAGAAAGATGCTCAGGGACATCAAACCATCTCCAAGAAGCATACTGGGCAATCTGGGACAACGTGGCACAGACAAGGGCATCAGGCACATGACATGATAAAAGCAAGGGTTTGTGCTGGTTGCAGCGGCTCACAATTATTATGCAATCCCAGCACTTTGGGAGGCCAAGGCGTGAGGATTGCTTGAGCCCAGGAATTCGAGACCAGCCTGGGCAATACAGCGTGATCTCATCTATACAAAAAAAAAATCCAAAAATCAGCTGGGTACAGTGGTGTAGGCTTGTAGTCCCAGCTACTTGGGATGCTGAGGAAGGAGGACTGCTTGAGCCGAGGAGGTTGAGACTGCAGTAAGCCTTGACTGTGCTACTATACTCCAGCCTGGGCAACAGAGTGAAACCCCAACTCAAAATTTAAAAATTTTAAATTTTAAAAAGGAAGGGCCCAGCAGGACAAACTAAGTCCAGACAGATACCAAGTAGGAAGGAAGATGAGAATATTTCTACTGTGGACACTCTGGGCTATGGGGCTGGATCCTGGCACCGCAGGCCCTACAGAGGCACTGAAGGAAGACAGCACTGCTCAGCTTCCCGGCCTGCAGGGAGCACCCAGGAAGGTGGGCCTCGGTGACAGAATGCAGCTGAAGCCTTTAGAAGTGACAGGTCCAACTCCCGAGAGACAGGAGCTGCACTGCCTCAGGACACACCAGGATCTTCAGGCCCTGAGGACAGCTTGCACAACAGCCAGGACAGCTGTCTCAGCTGACCAAAGCGGAGGCCTAAGGCTTCCCAGGCTAGTGTCCTACACTGACTGTCCTCTTACCAGGCCCTCGGGGAAGGTATCCAAGGGACCACAGGTGGAGCTGTAAGGCCGAGAAGGCAATTCCTCACGAGTAGGGTGAGACACACAAGAAGAGGCAAGGAGAAAGGCAGCTGAACAAAACCTGCTCTGCTAGCAGCGGGCCTGACCTGTTCTCAAGCCCCCACCTGACATCTTGTGAAGAGTAACTAACAGGTAGGCATGGAGGGTAGCAGACTGCTCGGGAGAGTCAGCTAAAGACCCTCCCAGCAGCCAGAGACTGACTAAATTACTGCCCAACACTCGGCCTCAATCTCTTCAGAATGTCCCACAGATACCCTGGAGGGATGCTGTACATAGGAACAAGAGACCCTTCTGGTTCCTTCGCCCAAATCCCCCATGTGCTATGCAGAGGGGACTCGGGGTCATGGAGAGGGGACTGGCACAATGACAGATCCTACTGCTTTCACAGAAAAGGGTCAGTGCACAAGAGGATTACAAAACGGTAAAGTCTGGTTTAGTTGGCACTCCACCACAGCTCCTGGAGGTTGCCAACTCTGGTCCAATGTGGCTCCAAGTCAGAGTGTACGATCCTCAAAAGAGGAGACCTAGAAACCCGGACCAGATGAAACAAAAGGCCTTCATTCTAAATGTGAGGGTGGGTCACACTTTTGGAATCCTCTGAGATCAGATCAGGCAGAAACAGAGGATATGTTATTTCCTGAAAATCTCTCTAGGGGATCAGTACCAAATAAAGGAGCTCAAACTGAAGGATATGAAAAGAGCCTCCTGCCTAGCAAGAAGGTGGTGGGCTCTCTAAGCCCCAGAGAAGATGACCTGTGTGACTGGAGGCTGACAACTCCAGTTCCTGGCAAGGTCTAACGAATGCAGCCCCACAACCTGCGCAGGCAGACATCAACCTGATACCTCATACTGTGCCTGGGCAAAGGGAACAGAACTTTAGTGTCAGCCTCTCTCTTGGAGCCACAGGAAGTGGAGCTCCCAGGTTCCAAGAGAACCTGTTCAGAGACCAACATCAGAGGCACATTCAGTCGGTCAAAGACGTGTGAGAGAAAATCAGTAGCTGGCTCAAGCCACCAGTAATAAAAGGGACAGATGCTTGTCAGCCCCAGGGCTATCAGGCTGGCAATCTATTTCAGAACTCAAACAGGAAAAAAAATGTTTTGGAGCCAGTACACAGGGTGGATGGTGGGAGTGGGGGCAGATAGGCTGGGGCATGGTGGTTTAAATGTGTTCCATCCATCCACAGTGGGAAGGTGCAGAACCCTGTTTCCTGGAAGGGGAAAAGAGTTGGATGAGGCCTCCAGCTACCCCTGGCGGAAGCCCAACTCAGCGCGGTCTCTCCCCAAGGGTTCCTGGAAGTCAACAGACCCATAAGGGGGAAGGAAGCATTAAAGCTGAGATGAGAAGGATGGCCTACAAATTGGACATCATCTCTGATGCAATAGCCAAGTCAATTTCCCCCCAGGGACATACCTGTTATTTACCTTAGACTACCAGTCCCTTAACTCAATAAGGGTCTGAACACCCCCCACCCCACACCACGGGTACTTCAACTGCAGGTCAAGGGAAAGCAGAGTAGTGTGTGCAACTATCACTTCTCCCCGAACCCGGAGGAAAAGAGAGGTGGGTGACAGGAAGGCAGGGGACAGGGCTGATAGAAAAGAAATCAGAGAGGGGGCCAAAATAGGGTCTCTGGAGGGAGCCAGGGTAGGAGAGGCTTAGGAAGACAGGGATTGCAGACTCGGGGTTGGACAAAGCCTAGAAACACCCTAAGGAGGAGGATGGGGATCCGCAATATTAGGAGGGATCAGGCAACAGGCGAAGGAGACAGGGACGGGAAAAGAGCAAAGACAGAGAGGGTGAGGACGGGAGAGCGAAGGCAGGAAGCAAGGAGAACGGGGGACAGAGAAGATCCCCAAGGAGGCCCGAGAGGCAGGACAGTGGATGTGGGGACACCAGCAAGGGATGCAGAAGAGGTCAGAGCAGGAGAGGGGAGTGGGACCGGGCCTGAGACCGGGCTCTCAGAAGTGGAGGAGACAGAGCCACGAGGCCCGAGAGGGGGCACAGAGTCGGGTGGAAGGAGGCCCGTGGCCAGGCTCCAACAGCGATGGGGGTCCGGGGGCGGGGGACGCAGGGGCAGCAGGGTTGGGTCGCCAACAGGGCAATGGCCCGCGCGGGTCGGCCCGGGCCGGATCGCCGGAATGCCCAGCGGGGAAGCCCCTTGGCGCTGCCCGCGGACCCCGCCGCACCCCCACCTGCTCCCCGCCGGGCCTTGCGCCCCAGCCCCGCCGGCCGCCTCGGCCCGAAGCCGCCGCTTCCCTCCGCGGCTTGCCTCCCCGCCTCCCCGCCCGGGACTGACCTGTCCCGGCTGCCTACCACGCCACCGCCGCCGTCCCGCAGGCTCCGCAGGCACCTCCGGCTCCTGCCAAAACTTTTCCCATTAATCCCCAGCTCCGCGGCGGCCGCGGCGTCACACGCTCCGAGGCCCGGCCCCGCCCCGCCAGCGCGACGTCACCGCGCAGCTCGGCCCGCCCTGCCCACGCCCCCTTCCGCCAATCACCGCGGCTGCTGGAGACTCCCCTGATCCTGCCGCCCCGCCCACCGCACGCTGCCGGGGGCCCGCCTGCAGCGCCCTCTGGTGCGGCATGCGGGCGCGGCAACTGAGGGAGGGGCCGGGCGGGTAGCCCCGGAGCGCCACGGCCCGTAAAACAAGTCCAGCGAGTATCACAAAAGGGAATTTAAAGCTGTAAGGGAATTTGGAGGTCATGTTGTACAACCTCCTCATCTCCCAGTAAAGAAACTTAGGCCCAGAGAAGGTGTGTGACTTGCAGTGAGAAGCAGTGCTGAGACTAGAACGCGGCCATCAGATCCTTAATCCAGTGCTTGGTCCATTGGAGAAGACCATGCTGCCTGTTGTTTTCACAAAAGAGTTTTCCTTCCTCAAGGGCCTTCTGCAACTGAAAATTTATGTTCTTGGACTTCTTACCTTTCTTCTCATGTGCTTATCTCATACACTTGGCCACCCAACTGGAGAGCATTCTTCCTGCTGTTGTAGAAAATTCTGTTCTGTTCTCACTTCTTAAACCAGGTCTTTAGGTATCTTGTCATCCCAAACTGTTCCTTAAGCTATACCTTAAAAAGGTACCTAGCAGTTGGGAGGCAGTCCGGTGGAAGGAATTAGCTTTCATCTGGTTATGAACAATACTTGACTCTCAGTCATTTGACCAATGGGTGACTCCCTCCTCACCACCATCATAAAAGATTACCTCTCCTCTCTCACCCGCACTCCTTAGGCAACACCCTCAGCTACCTGGATGGTGGAACTTTGGGTGATATTTTTCTTCTTTTTGCTTCTCTTTTTCTTCTACTTTTAAAAATGAATGTGCATTACTTGTGCAATTTAGATGTCAACCTCCTTGCCCTTTGATATTGAAGTAAAAATGGACTGTGGAAGTTAAATCCCCCCCCAAGATTTCTGCAAATTTCTGGGGATTTACATTCTCCTACATATCTCTGCCTCTGGGCTTCTGCTCTCGCCAGGCTGTTGCTGTACCACAGTTCAGAAATCTGAAGATGAAACACAGCCGTTCCAGAGCACTGCCCACACCTCCTCCCACACAGAACATTCATGAGTCCGAAGGACAGTAAGGATGCTCCAGGCCCTGGGGCAGGGTCACATGATGCATGGAAACTGGTTTCAACTGCTCATCAGAAGTTCTTTAAAGTCCTTTCTGCAGTTCCCACTGAGGTTTTCTATATGACCCTTCATCCCTTGGGGCCTAGCCTCTTTCCAAATCACTAACTCTCCTCTCCTCTCCTTCTTCTGTTCTACCCTTGCTGGAGAAAACACAAATTCCTTTGGTTTTCCAGGCAGAAAGAGACCTCTTAACCTTATCTCTTCATTGCTTGGGTTCCTGCCAACACTTGAGCTCTGAAGATCTCACTTTCTACCCATAACAGGCTTATTCCCCTAATAAAGACTGTTCCTTCCCTAAAAGAAATTCGGGAAGCACTGCTAAGGTATTACATTTTTCACCTCATTTCATTTTTATATTAAAATACATATGTATTTTAAACAGGATCTCGCTCTATCACTCAGGCGGGATTGCAGTAGTGCCTTCATAGCTCACTGCAGCCTCAAACTGCTGGACTCAAGTGATCTTTCCTCCTCAGGCTCCTGAGTAGCTGGGACTACAGGTGCACACCACCATGTCTTGCTACATTGCTCTACCTAGTTTTGAACTACTGAGCTCAAGCATTGTCTCCTCCAATGGACTAACCACTGGATTATGAAGTCCGAAGACCATGTTCTAGACTCAGTATTGCTTCTCATTGCAAGTCACACACCTTCTCTGTGCCTAAGTTTCTTTTTTTTGTAAGTTGGAGTCCCACTCTGTCGCCCAGGCCGGAGTGCAGTGGCACACTCATGGCCACCATAGCCTCGCCCTGCTGGGCTCTGGCTATCCTTCTGCTTCAGCCTTCCAAGTAGCTGGAACTACAGGTGTGCACTACCACGCCCGGTTAATTTTTTATTTATTGTAGATACAAGGCTAAGTTTATTTACTGGAAGATGAGGAGGTTGTACAATATGACCTCCAAGTGCCCTTCCAACTTTAAATTCCCTTTTGTGATGTTCGCTGGACTTTTTTTGTTTTTGTTTTTGTTTTTTTGAGTTGGAGTCTCACTCTGTCGCCCAGACTGGAGTGCAGTGGCCGCTCCTGGCCACCGCAGCCTCGACCTGCTGGGCTCCGGCGATCCTTCCGCCTCAGCCTTCCAAGTAGCCGGAACTACAGGCGTGCGCTACCACATCCAGCTAATTTTTTGATTTATTGTAGAGATGAGGTCTCGCCAAGTTGCCCAAGCGGGTCTCGAACCCGCAGGCTCAGGCAATCCACTCCCCTCAGCCTCCCAAGGCGCGGGATTACAGGCTGAGCCACTGAGCCCGGCTTAATTTTTTATTTATTGTAGAGACGAGGTCTTGCCAAGTTGCCCGGGTGGGTCTCGAACCCGAGGGCTCAGGCAATCCACGTGCCTCGGCCTCCCAAAGTGCTGGGATGGCAGGCTGAGCCACTGAGCCCATCCTCCAGCAGCTCTTTGAAGGATGCTGTCATCTTTTTCCTGGGGTCCCCTCCCTGCCTGTCTTCTTTTTCCTCCTTTACCAACTTGTACAAATCCGCAAACCTCCAGTACCTCCTTCCCCATCTCCACTCTGAGATGGCAACCTCGCTTCCTGTTTCACCGAGAAATCCAAAGCAACTGCCAGAGAACTTAAGCAATGTCTTTCCTCCACCTCCGTCATCCTCTACTTCCGTCACCAGGCAGACTGGAGAGCAAACCTTAGGATCTAGGGTCACAGGGTAAGAAAACCCTGTCTGGTGAGTCCTTACCAGGCCATGACTCCCTGAATTCCTCCTTGGTGAGGAATTTGGGTAAGAGGAAAAAAAAATCAGATTTAGTCCTCATGCCTCAAAGTAACTCTATTCACATATCCCAAATCCCTTCCCCCTGACCCCCTAAACAAATAATAATAAAACCTTGCTCCTCTGTCTTCCCATATTAATAAATGGGCGCATCATCCCTCCAGCTGCTCAGACTCGAAACCTTGAGGACATTCCTTGTCATTGATTCCGTTTTTTAAATTTATAATCCGCATTAGAATTGTAAGACTATCCTGTTACCTCCTCCTTCAAAGTCTATCCAGAGTCTGACCCCTGTGATCGCTGTTCTCAAGCCAGCAGTTGGGGCGATTCTTTTCAAAAATCAAATAACTTTCTCTTTTATTCAAAACCTGCCAGTGCAGCGATGCTAATTCCAAGTCTGGAACAGGGAAAGTGCAGCGGAAGCCCGGGATGTTTTGTCGTATCAGGAAGCGAGGGAGTGTTTGGAGGCTTGTGGGGCGTGTCAAAAAGATAATAACGGTAATATTTTATAACATTGGAATAGAAAGGGTGACCCATGAATCCACAATGACAGCAACAAGAAAAGGGAAAGGCAAGGAGGGAAGGAGAATGTCAACCAGTGGCCGCAGGAAGAATGATGGAATTAGAAAATCGCCACACTGCAGTCCCCAAAGCGATAGTTGATTTAGGCAAAGACCGTTGAGGAACGTCAAGACTATAAGGTGAAATTTATTGGGGAGCTGGCTGTTTGTCAGGTATATGTGTGGGATTTTGTGTGCGTTTCCGAAGGACAAAAGATGACTTGCTAAAGACAAGAGTGAGAGCATGACTTTCAAGGGAAGTACCTGGCAGCTCACACCTGGGTTGATTGTCACACTGATTTGAGTGTCACCCTTGGCGTACCACTGTGGGATGGCTTGATCTGCGGTACCTGTGGAATGGTACAGTGTGACACCCCCAGCCACACTTGTGAGGACTCCGATTCTAATTTTTTTTTTTGAATTGGAGTCTACGTCGCCCAGGCTGGAGTACAGTGTGGCACACTCATGGCCACCCCAGTGTCGACCTGCTGGGCTCCGGCGATCCTTCCGTCTCAGCCTCCCAAGTAGCTGGAACTACAGGTGCCTGCTACCATGCCCAGCTAATTTTTTGGTTTAGTGTAGAGACGAAGTCTCGCCAAGTTGCCCCAGCTGGTCTCGAACCCATGGGCTCTGGCAATTCACTCGCCTTGGCCTCCCAAAGTGCTGGGATTCCAGGCTGAGCCACTGAGCCCAGCCCCGATTCCAAATCAAATCAAGCCTTCAGACCTGCCTTCCGGTTTGCAAAAAATG
>CAUYQG010140228.1:0-23469 GCA_963574415.1 Tarsius wallacei
AGCAGGGAGGGGGCCAGGATGCAGAATGCCTCTGTGACTCACAGCCAGACAGGAACCCTCCTGCCCGTGCCTGAGGGAGCAAGAGGAAGGTCCCTGTGGAGGCGGGAAAGTGCACCCCAACACCTGCCTGATTATGTTGGAAGAGCCGCACACACCAGGCCCCTCCGGCAATGTTGCTGCTTTGGCCCTGTCCACAAGGAGGCAGGAAAGAGAAATTCTGGGACTTTCAGCCAGGCATGGCCTCTGCCGCCCACACCAGAGTGAGAGGAAGTTCCCTGCCCCGGTGGGAAAATGCCACCCCACACCAACCTGATCAGCTTGGTGGTGCCGGACAGGCTGGGCAATAGTTTACAGAGCATGCAAATCAACCACAACACTGGCAACACAATAGGACAGGAGCAAACCCTCTATATCAATAGCTATCTTGAACACGGACAGCCTGAATGTGGCACTTTTTGAAGCACAGAGTGGCAAATTGGATTTAAAAACAACATGATTCATCCTTCTGCTGTCTTCAGGAAACCCACCTCATAGGCTCATGGTAAAGAGATGGAAAAAGATCTTCCCCACAAATGGGGGGACAAAAAGCAGGGACTGCTATGCTTACAAAAGATAAAATAGACTTTAAAACAAGAAAAGTAAACAAGGACAACGAAAGGCACTACATATTGATAAAGGACTCAATTCAACAACAAAAATATCTATATTGAATGTACATGCATCCAACATACAAGTGCCCAGATTTATAAAAATGATTGCTACTTAACCAAAGAGAGGACATAGACAGTCACACAATAACATTGGGTGATTTCAACATGTTGCTACCAGCTTTAGAGAGATCCGTGAGGCAGGAACCTACCAAAGGAACCTAGGTCTTAAATTTGACATTTGACCAATTAGACTTAATTGAAACTCCCCTCGCCAACCCTGAAATATATATTCTTCTCATCTGCACATGGAACATACTCTACGATAAACCACATACTTGGTCATATCAAGCCTGAATAAATTCCAAAAAGCTGAGACTGTACCAGGCATCTTCTTGGACGCCACTGGAAAAAAAATGGACATCAACACCAAGAGGAACCCTCAAAAACACACAAATGCATGCAAAGAAAACATGCTCCTGAGTAATTTTCAGGTAAACACTGAAATCAAATCATAAACAGGAAGATTCTTAGAAACAAATGAAAATAAAGACACAACATATCAACACCTCTGGGCATACCATATCAGTACTAACAGAGAAGTTTATAGTTTTACACACCCATATCAAGAAAATAGAGATCTCAAACAGTCTGGTATTGCACCTATGGGGATTGAAAAACAAAAATAAAAGCAAAACAAACCTCAAAGCTAGCAGAAGAAAAGAAATAACCAAAATCAGAGCAGAACTATGAGATCTGACAATTAAGTGTGCGAAATTGCCACTGTGTGCTTACTCTGGCAGCAGTGGACAAACAACTCAGTAGGGTTTCATAACTTTGGTCTATCAGTGTCTCACAGCTATGTTCCTGTAGACATGTGGCAAGTCTTTCTGAGTGGGTGTTCATTATTGTTGTTGCATGTTTTGTGTGCCATTGTGAGAATATCAAAGCTTGAATTAGAGCAACAAAAAAAAAACATTAAATTTCTTGTTAAACTTGGCAAGAGTGGAAATCAAATCAGGGACACATTAGTCAAAGTTTATGCAGATAATGCCATGAAGAAAATGGCAGTGTACAAATGCATTAAACATTTTTCTGATGAAGAGAGGTCAGGATGCCTAGTAACAGGCAGAAATGACAAAAACATTGCAAAAATTCCTCAAATTTTGTGTCAAAATCATCTACTGGCTGTGAGAAGCATAGCAGACCAAATAAACATCAACAGAAAAACAGGAAAATCTTACCTGAAAATTTTGGCATGAGAAAGTTGTGCAAAAATGGTCCCAAAGGAGCTCTTGCATCATGACAATGCACCAGCTCACACAGCACTGACTGTGAGGGAATTTTTAGCCAGTAAACTAATCACTGTGTTGGAACACCCTCCCTACTCACCTGATCTGGCCCCCAATGACTTTTTTCTTTTCCCAAAAATAAAGGAAATATTGGAAGGAAGGCATTTTGATGACATTCAGGACATCAAGGGTAATACAATGACAGCTCTGATGGCCATTCCAGATAGGGAGGTCCAAAATTGCTTTGATGGGTGGACTAGGTGCTGGGGGTAGTGCACAGCTTCCTAAGGGAAGTACTTCAAAGGTGACTGGAGTGACATTCAGCAATGAAGTACATAGCACACTGTCTAAGATGAGTTCAGGAACTTAACTGTCAGACCTCATAAACAAAATTGAGATTTTTTTTTTAAAAAGCATACAAAGGATCAATGAGTCAAAATGCTTGTTATTTAAAAGAATAAACAAGATTGACAGACCCCACCCCACCCCCGCCGCAGCCAGCCACATTTTGTTTTTAAAGGGAGAGAGAGAAAATCTGAATTAACACAATCAGAAATGAAAAGGCCCCATTAGAATCAATCCTGGAGAAATACAACAGATTATCAGAGGTTGTTATGAGCATCTGTATGCATGTAAGCTAGAAAATCTAGAGAAAATAGATCAACTCCTAGATCACACAGCCTCCAAGATTTAAACAGGAAGACACTGAAACCCTGAACAAACCAATAACAGGCCAAGAAATTGATTCTGTAATTTAAAAAATTACCGGCTAATAAAAGCCCCAGACCAGGTAGATTCACAGCTGAATTCTAACTGATGTTCAAGAAAGATCTGGCTGGCACCGTCCTACTGAAAGTATTCCAAGTGATTGAGAAGGAAGGACTCCTCTCTAACTCAATCTACAAAGTCAATATCATCCTAATACCAAAAAATGGCACAAACGCAAAAATAAAGAAACCTACAGGCCTATATTCCTGATGAACACAGACGCAAAACCCTCAACAATACATGACAAGGATCATTCATCATGAACAGGGGGCTTTTATGTGAGGTTGGCTCAACATACACAAATTAGTAAGAGTAATCCACCACTTAAACAGAAGTAAATCCTAAAACCACTTGACTGTCTCAATAGACATAGCACAAGCATTTGAGATCATCTAACTTCCCTTCGTGATAAAAACCCTCAAACATCTGGGCATCCAAGTATCGTTCCTTAAAATACTAAGTGCCACCTATGACAAACCCACAGCCAACATCATAATGAATGGGCAGAAGCTGGAAGCATTCCCCCTAAGAAGCAGAAGAAGACAAGGATGTCCACTCTCACTGCTCCCAATCAACACAGTCCCGGAAGTCCTAGCAAGAGCAGCCAGGCAAGAAAAAGAAACAAAATGCATCCAAATAGGAAAAGGGAAACTTAAATTCTCTCTCTTCCCAGACGATATGATTCCATACCTAGAAAACGCAAAATACATCACCAAAAACTTCCTAGCACTGATAAATGACTTCAGGAAAATCTTGGGATACAAAATCAATGCTCAAAAATCAACAGCATTTCTAGGCAGTCTTTTTCGAGTCTTGCCCATGCCAGGCCATTCTGGTATGAAACATTCGCCTGTCTTTTGTTTCTTCTCTTCTTTCACTGATAAGCTTTGTTTTAATACTTGGGGGAAAAATCAATAACATTTCTATACACCAAAAACAAATAGGCTGAGAACCACATCAAAAGCAGAACCCCACTCACAATAGCCTCACACACAAAACTATAAAATACTGCAGAATACATCTAACCAAAGAGGTGAAAGACCTCTACAATGAAAACTACAAAATGCTGCTGGGAGAAATAAATGGCACGAATAGAAAAATATTCCAGGCTCATGAAATGGAAGAATCAATATCATCAAGATGTCCATACTGCCCAAAGCAAATTTCAGATTCAACATAATCCCTATCAAACTACCAGCATCATTTTTCTTTAACCTACAAAAGACAATACTTCAACACATATAGAAGCAAAAAAGAGCCCAAATAGCCAAAGTAATTCTCAGCAAAGAACAGCTCTGCAGGCACCACACAGCCAGACTTCAGACAGCAGGAATCAAAACAGCATGGCACTGGTACAAAAATAGACACATAGACCAACGGCACAGAATAGAGAAACCAGAAAGAAAACTGCTGACCTACAACCAACTCACCTTTGACAAAGTCTACAAAAACAAACACTGGGGGAAGGACACTGTATTCAACAAATGGTGCTAGGAAAACCAGCTAACTATATGTAGAACAATGAAGCTGGGCCTCCATCTGTCACCATATACAAATATTAACTCGCCGGGCTGGGTGGCTCAGCCTGTAATCCCGTGCTTTGGGAGGCTGAGGTGAGTGGATTGCCTAAGCCTGCGGGTTTGAGACCCACCTGGGCAACCTGGCGAGACCTCATCTCTACAATAAATCAAAAAATTAGCCAGGTACCAAGCGCGCACCTGTAGTTCCAGCTACTTGGAAGGCTGAGGCGGAAGGATCGCCAGAGCCCAGCAGGTCGAGGCTGCAGTGGCCGGGAGTGGCCACTGCATTCCAGTCTGGGTGACAAGAGACTCCAACTCAAAAAAATATATATATATATATATACTCAAAATGGATTAAAGACTGAAACATAAGCCCTCCAACTATAAGAGTCATAGAAGAAAACTTAGGTAACCCTCTTGTGGACATTGGCCTAGGTGATGAATTCATGACCAAGTCCTCACAAACAAAGGCAGCAAATATTTGGCAAGTGGGACCTTATCAAGTTAAAATGCTTCTGCACAGCAAAAGAAGCCATCAACAGAATAAAAAGGCAGCCCACAGAACAGGAGAAAATATTTGCAAACTACGCATCTGACAAAGGCCTAATACCAGAATCTGTAAGGAACTCAACAAATTGACAGGAAAATGAAATAACCCCATTAAAAAGTGGACAAAGGACAGGAGCAGATACTTCTCAGAGGAAGCCATACAAGTGGCCAACAAACATATGAGAAAATGCTCAGCATCACCTATCATCAGAGGAAGGCAAATCATAATCACAACGTGATACTATCTCACACGCGTCAGAATGGTTATTATTGAAAAGTCAAAAACAATCAAGGTTGGCGAGGCTGTGGAGAGGGCATACTCACATGGCGATGTTGGGAACGTAGGCTAGTTCAACCCCTGTGGAAAACAGTTTGGAGATCTCTCAAAGAACTAGAAATCGACTGACCATTCAACCCAGCCATGTAAAGGGATATATCTGGGCACACAGCCAAAGGAGCATCAATGGCCCTACCCAAGACACCCGCACTCCTATACTTATCGTAGCACTATTCACAATAGCAAAGACACGGAAGCAACCGAGGTGCCCATCAACAGTGGCCTGGATAAAGGAAACGTGGGACATGCACACCATAGAATACTACACAGCCACCAAAGGAAAGAAATCATGACATTTGGAGCAATGTGGATGCGCCTGGAGGCTGTTGTGCTAAGCGAATTATAGAAACAGAAAACCGAGTATCACATGTGCTCCCTCCCAGGTGAGTGCCAGAACTGGGCACACACAGGCACAAGGATGGGGACAACAGACACTGGGGACTACCAGAAGAGAGAGGGAGGGAAGGGAATAAGGGCTGAAAAACTAGTCATCCGGGCCAGGCTCAGCACCTGGGGGCGGGCTCATTAGATGCCCACACCTCACCATCACTCAACAGACTCACGTAACAAGCCTGTACATGTACCCCTAGACTCTAAAAGACGAGGAAATGAACTCTAGGATAACTGCAGCGACAGCCTGTTGGACACGGGCGAGTCGCAGGCAGCGTGGCCAACGCTTCAGATGCATGAGATCATTTCTTCCTCACAGTCCCCCTCTAAAGTGGGCGTGACTTTGGTTGTACAAATGAGGCAGAGAGTTGTGGTCACTTTCGAACGGTCCCAATAGGTTACAGAGCCAGGGTTAAAACTCAAGCCTGCAAACGTCAAATTCCAAACTCCACCCTCTTTAGGACTGCTACCCCATGCTGTGGGAGCAACACCGTGGTACATCCGGTGACGGATGCAAAAGACACGTAGGATACGTCTCCTGCTTTAGGGTCCACAGCGTGCCTCATATTCAGGACTTATTTCTGGGACTCTGCTGTATACCCCATGACCAAGTGGGAATTTGCATTGCTTTAAGTTTTCATGAGCTCTGAAGAAATTATAACTGAGGGCAAAGTCACTGGAGCTTCAGTGAGTACAGGGAGGTTTTTATGAAGACCGTGAGCCCTTCAGCCGATTCCTGAAAGAAAGGAAGGAATTACATTGGTGGAAAGGCGCAGTGATGGTGATTAGCTAGGTGAAGGACCTTTGGGAAGGGTAGACAGGCCCAGGGCCAGGGAAGTGGGGGGAAGTACACACAGACAGAAGAGGAACAGAGTTGAGGAATGGAAGAGGAACTTCCATCGGGAAGTGTAGTCAAGAAAAAAGCTATCTTACTACACGGACAGATCAGTTTGAATGTCATCTACCTTACGATAAAACACAAAGTTTTAGCATAACAGTGGCAAAAAACTGGAGAAGAGTGTGTGAATTGATTGTAAATTCACTCATATTGAAGTAACTGATTTATTCAACAAGTATTTATTGGGTACCTAACATGGTCTGGGAACTAGCTAGGAACTAATTAAAGGATAATAATATCTGTCATTATTGACCAATGGGTACATCGAATCATTACAACAATTCTGCAAGATAGATGGGGTTATCTTAAATTATCTTTACAAAAAACGACACCAGGACAAGCCAGCTTAAGTAATCTCTTCCAGATCACCTAGTATTTGAGCACGATTTTGTTTGACTCCAACATCCACACATTCCCCAGCATACCGGGTGGGGGGTGCAAAAGCAGCAGGGAATCACCAAGAGCTTGTCAAAGGTTTACAGCATATGGAATAAAAAACATAAGGAGTGTTTTTGTCTGTTTGTTTTTCTGTACTAAAAAGCACATAACATGGCATGTGCCCTCATCAACAAATGTACCATACAGGATTGTTAACTATGTGCCCAGAGCAGGGGTCCCCAGCCCCTCAGACATGGACTGGCACTGGTCTATGACCCGTGGGGAACTGGGCTTCACAGCAGGAGGTGAGCATAGGGCCAGCAAGCAAAGCGTCATCTGTATTTACAGCCACTCTCCGTTGCTCAGATTACCGCCTGAGCTCCCTCTTCTGTCAGATCAGTGGCGGCATTAGATTCTCATAGGAGTGTGAACCCTGCTGTGAACGGTACGCGTGAGGGATCTAGGTTTCGTTCTCCTTATGAGACTCTAATGCCTGATGATCTGAGGTGGAGCTGAGGCGGTGATGCTAGCACTGGGGAGCGGCTGCAAATACAGATTAACATTACAGTGAGGTTTGCCTACACGGAGACCATGATAAACCAATTGCTTACAGACTCATCAAAACCCTACCGGTGAGTGGCACGTGAGTTGAGGTACTTCAGTTGTGCAGCTGCATCTGGTGGCAGGCTTTCAGTCAGAATCTGACACTTATTTAACTTCGCCTGTGGCCCACCCATTATTTCATGTACCACTTCCTTCGGCATCTCTTTTTAAGTGGTGAGTTGCACAACTATTTCGTGACATTTTCCATGCAATAATAGAAATAAAGTGAACAATAAATGTTATGCACTAGAAGCGTCCTGAAACCATCACCCCCCTCCTCCCCATCCGAGAAAAAAATTGTCTTCCACGAAACCAGGCCCTGATGCCAAAAAGGTTCAAGACCGCTGTTCTAGAGCACGTCTCTAGGCGTTGTTCATCTGGTGTGACTGAAAATCTCTGCCCATTGCAGATTAATTCCCCCATCTGTCCTTCCCTTCAGTCTCTGGCACTCACCATTCTACCTTCTGCTACTATGAGTGTGACTATTGTAGATTACTTATAAAAGCGGAAGTGTACAGCATTTCTTCCTCTGGAACTGATTTGTTTCATCTAGTATAATGTTCTCAGGTTCATCCATGTTGTAGCATATGACAGGAGTGGTTTTTTGAACCTTGTCGAAAATGCACAACAGTGGGAAGAATAGTCTAATTAGCCCCATGTATTTGTCACCTGTCTTCAATAGTCATCAAAAGACAGCTAATTCTGTTTCATATATTAACCTCTCCAATTGACATGGCCCTTGTCCCCAGCAGAGTATATTATAGAAAACCTTACGTTTCTTCTTCAGTAGCATTGACTTGAGTGTAAGAATATGCCCTAAGTCAGATGGTTTGGATTAAACAAATTTTTTTCCTAATTACAAGAGTAATCCAAGTTTGTGTCAAAATTATTCAAAGCTTACAGAAGCACACAAAGTAGAATGCCAGTCTTCTGTCACCTCAGTGATTACATTTACTGGCAGTTCAAAGACGCGATTCCAGAGTTCTTTTCCTCACCGTCTGTACGCTAATGTCAGCCTCACAACGATGTGGGCTTCGGCTGCTCGCTAGCCTAGTTCACTTAACAGTAGAGCCAGAAGTGAGGAAGAAGACTGGGGAGACAGGAAGCTCACACCTTCCATTTCTTCCACCCTGACCCTTGGGACAATCCTGTCACACAGCTATCCTCACTCTATGTTTCACAAATAATCGAGAACAAATCGGTCCAAGGAACAGACACATAAAAGAAGGGCTCTCAACTGGAAAGCCTTGCTACCTCATAGATTTCCGTGCGTTGTGGATGAGAAGCATTTACCTGGAAACGATGCAGCCCACTGCCTGGGCCAGTTTTACGACACATAGCATTGGTACTCCGAGTGCAACAAAGTGGGTATGTACACAACAAAGGGAGGGAGGTGTGCATGGGCATCAGAATCAAGGTCCTCCTGAGCAGGGATTCAGGCATTTTGCGGTGTGGTTGGATAAGCTTTCCTTAGATATCTGCACACAAATATTCACCTGGCACTCCAAGTGTTGACTGCCATCGACATAGCAACATTTGTTTAGAATCTGTCTCGGTGATATCTGTTGGCCAGTCACTAGTGTGAAACATGTACGTGCACATCAAATCAGAGTCAAACGTCTGTGCACTGTGTCACCCCCGTGTAACCCTCGGCTCTGGGAAGGCCTGGAGAGCACAGCTCTGATCTGGATACTCCCTCAGGCCATGCATTGTAGCCTACTCTTCCTCAAGGCCCCTCGGAGCTGTGTGATGGATGCCATGTTACAACATGGTACTATCTGCTGTGTCCCATAGGGCCCCGGTGTCCTGTCACCTCCACCTCACACAGGACCGGTGATGCTTCTGGCAGTAAAGAGCTCAAGAAGTCAGCAACAAGTGTGTCTGCGAATCCTCCTTGCCTTTACACCCCAATGTCTGAGTGTGTCTGTGCCACAGTCTCACACAGCGGTGCTAAGAAATTCCTTCACTTGCCGACTCGTGCTATAAGTAAAATACTTAGTCCTCAGACACAAAGCTGGAAAATCCTCACTCAGTGAGAGGGTTTTCCTCTGCAGTGTCGTCATAGGATAAATGATGGCTAGCTGTTTGTGCTCCACAGAAGACGACAGACTGTGATTCGGGTTACGGTTTTATATACAGAGCAGACTCCTGCCTATGGAGTCAGCTCATATGCCACACAGGGAAATTATCCTAAGATGCACAGACTAGTGAACACGGACTGCACCTGTCTTCAGCAGGTAAGAGAAACGTTGAACAGAAAGGCAAGAGTGTATATTCCTTAAAAGGAAACAAAGATAAGGAGACACTCCTGAGCATTAAGTGTATGAAGAACACTCGGAAGTGCTTATTTCACCTCTGTACCTCTGGACACAACTTCTCAAATGAGGACCTTCACAGAAGCCTGAAATGGCACAAAAGGCATGTATGCCAACACACACACTTTAGATGAAGGGGAACACCTTTTTACCGAAATGCAAATATTAGGAAGAACTGACCCTGAGTGTCAAATATTCAATATGTCAAAGGACTCACTTCATCTTGTGTATGTATCATTTCGAAAAATTCAATGCAAAGACACTGTTTCTGAAAACATTAGAAACCTGTAAAATGAAGTGATGTATGAGTTAAAGGGAGCAGAACTAAAATTGGAAACACGCAGAAATACAGGAGAAAGCCCCCCCTCCTCCAAATGGGAGTGTCTTTTGTTTGAATGGCATGAAGGCAATTTCAGCGAGGCAGCAAAACAATGCATTAAACTGACTTATCCCAACCAAATTTGACACCATTTCATGTTTATCAGTAAAACATTTCCAAGGGAAGTTTTCATGTGTTAGTATACCTAATAAAAATCACATTAAAATACAAGGTACAGAAATCAATTGCTCTCATATTTAGAGGAATAAACAATCGACTTTGTACGCATTAACTGAATATCCAACCTGACGAAAGCTGTGTGGGTAACTTATCTCTACAGAAAGGTGCAACATACTTAAACCAGAAGTAATTAAGTGTATATACGTATCTATGAAATGCTTTCAGCAAATGCTACGGAAGGTATCATTTAATAGTGGGCCAAGATCAACCGGATGACATTTTGATTTTTTTGTGAAAACGACATATTCACAAATCCGTGTCTCAAACTGACACTTCTATATCTGGTTCAGTAGACTTAATGACTTTTATCTGCTTAATTCATTCTGGGGCACACACTTATGTCGCTTTAAGATTTGAGTTTGTAGAATATATTTCCTCTCAAATCTTAGGTCACCAACATTGGTTTGTAACTCTCTGAATCTACAACTCTGAACGGCGGCTTCTCACGTAACTGTAGGTTTTCTTTGAGTTTTAACAACAAGGTGATCTGGCATTTAAGGGGATACGGCACGTGAACAAAGAAGATGCGGCCATTGCAACTAGAACTTTCAAGCCCCATTGGTGCATGTAGCTGGTTGTGTCACCGTATCGATTCACTGAGGGCTGGCTTCCTTCTTCGAAGTGTCATCAGAAAGCTGGCACAGCGGGTACTTTCCCACACTGGCCTCCTCTTGGTGCTGTTGTCGCATGAGAAGAGAAAGTAATACCATCTGCTGGATATTCGGGTCAGTTTTATACAAAATTCAGCAAGTAAAACATTTTACTGCTTGAATCAGTCCCCCGTTTTCAACGTGAAATGTGCATTACTTACAGTTTCCTCCATAAATGTTCTTTCCAGCGCAGCCTTTTTTTTCCTCAATTCGCCAGTGAGAGCTACATGTTTCCTGTCTAGGTCTCGCGACTTCTAAAACAAAAGCCAGATTCAGTCATAAGCCCCCACACTTCACCACGATGTGACTGTGTGCATCTACATTTCAAAAGAAGGGAAGTTCCAAATTCAGATTGTGGACACTGTTTATTCCAGCTGAAATTTTCTAAGTACTGCATAAGGATAAAAATGCTCACTTCAGAAATACAGAATGTGTGGTTTAAGTAAAATATCATTATAACAGGAGGCAAAACAGTTTAGTTTTCTCAAAACAATGGATAATGAGCAGCTGAGTCAAGATACAGCCAAAACAAGAAAAGCCTGGAAGGTCCACATCAATCATCATTTTGAAATCCATTCACAAGCCTCCAAGACACCGGGTACCACACCATTTATCATCCCATGTAACGTGACTTCCATCAAGGGAATGGAACGGTCTGTAGGATGAGCTTTTGAAATTATGAAACATCCAATGTGTGACCCTGATCTTTACTCCTCACCCGACACACGGTGAAGCGGTGCATACTACACAGAACTTGATGTGCCCAGTGCTATGGAGGGATGAGAAGATGAACACACGACCACTTCTATATTCCCGTGACCTGAGGAAACATGTCCATAGAAATCACACACGATTTTATAACTGGGATAGAAAGGCAACTTACTGGGACCGTAGAGTGGAAGATGGCGATCAGTGCCTACTTAGGGGGCAGATGATTCGATCTCCACAGGTCATCAAAAAGTAGCTGAAAGTATTGTGGGGGAAGAGCACAAGCAAAGCACGGGTGTACTTGTGGGTTACTGTGGAGAAGGCCATCAACCGGAGGGGTGGGAGGAAAGACAGAACAGAGCAGAGGACGCTCTAAAGGCGGTCGTGTCCGTGGAGGGTCTCGAAACACCCAGGGATCTGGTCGGGGAATCCACTGACAGGCTGGGAAGAGGGAAGGGCTATGTGGCAGGAAGATGGTATTGCAGACCTGTGAGAAAAGCAGGGAGAACGGAGATAAGATATAGATAAGATATAGTACGTACGATACCAAAAGAATTTTTTAAATGACCGATTTTAAGCTAGTTTTCCAGACCATCTCAATTCGTTTTGAAGAGTGAAATTTTAATATGAATTTGAACAAGATGGTTTTAAAACACCCCCATTAAGTTAAAAAGAGTTTTGTGCACAGCATGCCATCAAATCCTAAATAAGTATATACCTGCAGGAAGAAGAGGTCAGTGTCGCTGAGGACAACCTGCAAAGGTGCGATTGTGGCAGGAGATACTTCTCAGCCCCGACTGTCAACCCCCTGCTGGCTTCCGCACTGTTTCGCGCCTCGGCCCTGTCTTGTGATTCTAAGTTGGCATAGGAAGCAGTGTGTAGGCACTTCCACACTACTGAAAGCAGATATGCCATGAAATACGTGGGAAGTAAATAAATCTGAGGTGAGAGAAACACTCGTTCGGCACCACTGAGTACTTGCTCTTTGAGACACAATTCAAAGACGTCTAGAAATGATGTGGAAACTTTCTGTTTTCATCTATCACTGCTCCACTAAAAAATACTGATGTGGGAGCAAACTGTCATGGTTAAGCCGTGAATAGAGTACGAACGTGCTCCAGGATATGGAGATTTCCAGGGAAAATTGCCAATTTATCGTTTCGTGTTTAGAATAACAGCCACAACTATCCATGAATCCTAAAGCTATGTTAAAGCCAGACTGATGATATCAAAACGGAAAATGTTGAAGAGTTTTCAAAGCACAATCAACATATTTTAAACATACTGCTGAAAAGAAAAACAGCATTTTCCTTGACATACACACTATGTTTTATGGGAATAAGTTGTGTACAACCGACCTTTAAGAAGTCCTCATGTTACTCTTTACATACTTTCATTCTCTGGCACTGAACAATTCTAAATTGTCGAAAAGCCTTTGCTTCCTGCTCTGATATGCTCTACAAATAAACAAAGAAAAAGTTGTAATAACAAGTTGAACAAAATTCAAACTTAGGGGAAAGCAACTCTGTGTTAATTTAAACTTTTCAAAATATTCTCTCTCTTAACAAACATTACAATCAAGTTTATATACTTTGGGTTACTCATAACATACAAAAACTGTGTAATAATCATACAACCCATTCTTGGAAGATAAAGTTTCTTCTGTAATAATCTTCTACAAATATGTTTTGGTCCTTGATGCTTTCAAAACCCACAGATGTAATCTTCCAACTCCGCTGGTCTTTCTGTTCCTCCCCTGAAGATCTTGACATAGCCCCAACATCGGCCCCTTGAGTACTTAGACGCACCCTGGATTTTGACATACCCGGTAACTGCAGTATCTTCCCGTCATCAGTGACAGGACAGTCCTGGAGAGGGGCCACGTGTCTGGTTCTGTTCTGAACCACTGTAAGCACCACAGGGTATACAAAGTCACCTAGTGCTCAACACAACCCTTTGAGGGAGGTATTCTACTTCGGCGCCTTACGCAGTAAAGGAAGTTGAGGCACAGAGATGAATACTTTGCTCATGGTTTCACAGCTCGCGGCTGGCAGGGCCAGAGTCGGGCCCGAACAGTAAGACCCTTGATCACAGCACCTTGCTGAGGCTCCACTTTTCCCAGCACCCGGCCCTCCCTCCCTGCATGGGCAGGTCACAGCCCCTGACAGCCAGTGAATGGAGCACGTTCCACAGCCCGATGCCCAACGCCCATGCCCTCACTCTCCTCAGGCCCAACTTCAATTCCACAGCCAGTCATCAGACCTCCGTCCTTCCGTCAGGACCTCCCCTCTTCCATCTGCCAACACAATGGGCTCAACCCAGCCAGGAAATCCCACTCTCTAGCTGCTCTGCCACAATCCAGCCACAGGGCTCCCCTGCCTCCTCATCTGGCTCCTCCCATCCCTGTCTCTAAGTGATGTCATAACTTTCTCACTAGAGTCAGAAGTAATCCAGAGAGGACGTCAGGGCTCCCATCACACAGCTTCCACCCACCTTGGCCATCTGGGCTCGGGTACGCTTCTATCTAATGCATCAACTATGTTTCGTTCTTCTCTCTTCTCCTTTTTTTTTTTTTTTTTTTTTTTGAGTCACAGTCTCACTCTCTTGCCCAGGCTGGAGTGCAGAGGCACACTCACGGCCACCGCAGCTTCATCCTGTTGGGCTCAGGCAGTTCTTTCTTCCTCCTCAGCCTTCCAAGAAGCTGGAACTACCGGTGAGTGCTACCACACCCAGCTAATTTTATGACTTATTGTAGAGACGAAGTCTCGCCAAGTTGCTAGGCCTGGTCTTGAACCCCGGAGCTCAGGCAATCGTCTCGCCTTTGCCTCCCAAAGTGCTGGGATTACAGGTGGGAGCCACCACACCGGGCAACTACCTTTCCCTCTTAAGGTCAACTTCCTCATCTGTCTGGCAGGGCCCATCCCCTCTCCAGAGCAGGAGTCAGCAACCTGCCTCCCTCTTTCCACCATTCTTGAGTTTTCCATGCATGTTTTCCCCACCAGCATACCACAAGCTGGTACTTCTCCATCTCTAAAGAACAAAAACATCAGAACTTCTAGCGACTCCTTTTCCCCTCAGGGTACCGCCCCATTTCTTTCTTCCTCCTCCTCGCTTTTCCTTCACATCAGTCTTTTGTACCCACCGTTCCACCAAACCATTCTTACTAAGGACAGCGGCTACCTCCATGTGCCGAATCCGCTCACTTGGCCTATGACTGGCATACAACAGAGCTGGCCCTCTCTCCTTTAAAAGGCGATCTTCTCTGGAAATTGCCGTGTTCAAAACGAGGCTATCAACAGACCCCCATAATTTCGTTATGTAACAACCCCTTTGTTCTTGGATACAAAATGTGATGTTACCGTCCGGGGAAGAATGAAAAAGAAGTGTAGTGAATGTAGTTGTGCATTACATGGGTAGAGACCACTTGCACACATGTCACGCAGGGGAGTCCACTAAGACTAACGGAGCCCTGATCACCATAACAGGCTCAGGAACGAGCAAATGATCCACACCAGACAAGTGCGAGTCCTCCAGGGGTCTTTTCTGTCAGAGATCTTGGGAGACGTGGTTCTGTCCACAAGGATTCCTACAGTGGCAGTGATCCTAGGATTCCAAGACACTATCTTGCTACCCCACGGAGAGAGCCTACTAGGACCTGATGCCAGAGCACAGATGACACTGCTTGAGCAAACTTTCCCCATCTCCAACCAGTTGTGCCCAGAGCTAAACGCCCCCTGGACTTCTTTAGAGAAAACAACAGAGCCCTCTGCTGCCTTTGGCCAATGGGTGTCCCGCGGAACTGCTAGAAGTTAGACAACAGCAAAACCAAGGGCTCTTGTGAGTGTGCCGTGTGCCTGTCCTGCTCACGTGGACAGTGATCAGGACCAAGTCACACGGCCACAGACAGGAACGAGAACGTGGCTCGCTCCCGGGTCTAAGTGGCCAGGAGCTCCACTCGCAGTAGACTTGGTGACAGTAGTTTCATTGCCAAACCAAGCTTGATACCAACCACCAGCTTTACTTTTTTTCCTTGACCTTCTGCACAGCTCGATCCTGCTCATCAAAGTCCGACACTGCTGAGAAGATTCATCATAAAGCTGCTGGCTGTAAAACATAATAATGAACACTGTGATGCTTTTTATCCATGAGAAAAAGTAAAACACGCTAAAAAAGACTGATGGGTCATGGTTTAGACTCTAAGGGAGAAGGTGATTATATCAGCTGAAATCTACTCATGGGAAATTGGAAAATAAAGAGGACCATTAATTCTCATTCCAAGAACATCCGTCCCTATTTAGCTAAGAGGAAAGCTATCCCAGATGCCTTAGCACTTAACAACTAAGGAAGATGTATTATAAATTTTGCAGAAGAAATACATTTTATCTACAAGTGTGATTTTTTTCTATTTTCTCTTTCTGAATTACACATGGGTTGTGATATCACAAAGAGATTCCAGGAGGTTATTCTATCGATTTATCATCTAGGATTTCCAAATGGGCATATTTCATTTACCCTCACTTTGACACAATGCAGACTTTGTACAAAAAACAGTGAGGCTAATTCGGTAAAACTTGCAAATTATTTCCAGTATGAGATTAACCATCTATGTAGCTGAATACAATAAACTATAACAAAACGAATAGTTTAGACATTTAACTGGAATTCAGCAAGCCCCTTTATGGAATGAAGAACGATTTCTTTATGTTAAGTACACTGCACTGTGATTGGTAAGGGCAAAATGGGTCGTCTTCGTTGATCTCGAGGAAACACCTCTCACTTCAATCATGATGTGAGGACACAGCAGTAGAAAAATGATTTCCCTAGAGAAACATCAAGCTACAATGATGTTGACACTGAGCTTCCAGCAAACGGAAGATCAGAGTATTTTTCCCAAGGAGTCTGTATGCGTGAAGAATAAGAAATGAGACAAAGGGTCTGGCTCCAAAACCAAAAGTCTTACCTCTTCTCTTGTTGGGTTTCCCAGACATGCCCTAGGTTCTGCTGAATAGTTTTGACAGCATCAACGTTCTTTATGAAACTCCTTCTGCTTTCATGACAAACGTCCCTAACAACTCCTATTTTGACAACACATAAGCATTAAAACATTTGTTCAAAATTCTTTTGTTCTCACATATTCAAGTCCACAAAGGTAACGTGGACTCGGCAGTATTGGAAAGACACGATGCGTGAATACTTGGACACCACTTCAAAAATGAAGAGCATTTACTTCTTTCTTCTTTGTGAAAGCTTACAGTGACAAGTATTTCAATATGAAAAGATGTTCTTGCATACCATCAGTAAAAGTTAAGATATAAAAAATGAGAGCTAAGGCGCAAAGTGTTCTGTTTTCCAAAGTCTGTAAAAGAGTCTTAAGAAGAGCCTTCAATTTGTGAGAAAACTTTTATAAAGAATAATTTCTAATAACAGTATAAAGTCTCCTACAATTCAAGGACATATTCAGGTGAACTGTGGTTGCAATGCCTTTTATAAAACACACACGGCTACTCCATTTTCAAAGTGCCCAAAAGGCACGAAGATAAGTGACAGAGAAAAGAAGAAAAGTATCTTTTTAATTTGGGCAGAGGGGTTCTTAGGTTAATTTGACGGGAAGACAAAGACCATAGGTAGTTCAAGAGAAGAGAAAAAATATTCAAGAATACTCTCTGGATAATTTTGTGGAATCTTTCATATATACTTTTCACCAAGAATGCAGCATTCTGTAAAATTACAAAATTGCAAAAATTTGCATTTTGCAAGATTTTTAAAAGTTTAGTATTTCAAATAATGCTTTGCTAACCATATGGTTTATTTTGTCACGGATCGACCATTAATACTTATTTTCCCATAACCATGAAGGAGTGGCATTAATGTACAAATACTTTATAAATCCAGTTTCCATCTAAAGTAATCGATATCTAAGACGAATCAAGTATATCATCACCACCAAAGAAAGCAAAGCTTTCGAATTTTACTGGTTGGTAGGAATTATCCACAGAAAGAAGTCAAAAATTGAGTCTGATGCCGGGAAGAGTTTGTCCTTTTATACATGAAAAAATGATCCACAGCACTAATGATCAGGGGGGTGCAAACTAAAACCACAATGAGACACCACCTTACGCCAGTCAGAACGGCCATTATTCAAAAATTAAAAAACAACAGAAGTTGGCATGGATGCAGTCAGAGGGAATGCTTAGACACTGTTGGTGGGAGTATAAATTAGCACAAGCTCTGTGGAAACAGGCATGGAGGTTTCTCGAGGAACTAAAAGTAGATCCACCACTCGATCCAGCAATCCCATTACTTGGTATCCACCCAAAGGAGCAGCAGTCGTTATACGAAAAAGACACCTGTACTCGTATGTTTATCACAGCACAATTCACAATTGCAAAAACGTGGAATCAATTAAGCACCCATCAACTGATCAGGGGATAATGAAAATTGGTATTTTATACACACACACACACACACACACACACCATGACATGCTACTTAGTCATAACAAAGGTTGAATACCGTTCTTTGTAGCAACATGGATGGAATTGGAGACCGAATCCTCCAAGCGAAGTAACACAGGAATGGAAAAGCAAACACTGCATGGTCTCGCGTCTAAGTGGGAGCTACAGCAAGGGTGTGCAAAGGCGTGGAGACTAGTACAAAGGACACTGGAGACTCAGAAGGGGAGGGCAGGAAGGGGGAAGGGATGGACAATCCCCTATCAGGCACCATGTGCACTGGCGGAGATGACGGCCACACATAAAGGCCAGACTTCTTTACCACTCCACAACGCATTCACATAACCAAAACCTATCGGTACCCTCTAGAGCTACTGAAATAAAAATAAGTTACGGTAACTGACGTCTGACCTATCAATTTAAAACTTTTAAAGTTTTGGTTCTGATCACCCATCTCACTCAGAGGGTATTAAGGTCATCATAACGATGAGCAACTGTTTTAAAGGCTTGAATCTGCACTGTCCTCCCCCCCAAAAATGGTAAAGTGTTATGAAATAACTCAAGGGGGAGAAAAACAGGGATCGGAACAAATACATGACTGACTACGGAACACCGTGTGGATTAGATAACACTTCATCATTTTCTTAGAATATTCCACAGTGCATGGAAAAACAGCATCACTCTCATTACCCCATTGCTAGCACCGTTCTCTTCACATCAACAATGACACGAGGAAAGAAATGAAATCTACCGAGCAGAATCACACCAAGTACCTCTGGGACATCCTGTCTATGAGAACAAGGCATTAAACAACAGCCATGCAGCCCACTGAACGCTTCCAGATAGAAAAGCTATATGGTTGGAAACAATATTCTCTACAAACGCCTCCCAAAGCGTGCCTGCAGATGTGTCCACAAAATGAATGCTGAAATTCACTCCTGTGAAGAAAGGACACTACCTTTATCATCCGTGGTAAGAAAATTAGCATCTGTGCATTGGAAGAAATGTCTTATGGGAAATGTGTGACATGGAAGAGCTGTCCCCTGAGCTAAAGTTGACTTTCTTAAGGTGCCCTATCGGGCGGGCAGAGTGACAGTGAGCACACTGCCATGCATCTTCCAAAGCTGTTTCTGCATCGGGACTGCTTTCCCTGTGGCTATCACTTTCCGGACCGCCTGCTGCAGTGAAAACAAAGAGACTCGAGTTTCTATTTTTTTTTTTTTCTCGGTTGAAATTGTTTATCTTTGAGGGCTTGGAAGATTGGGAGACACACGTCTGTAAAGGAAGAACGGAGTTTAGAAAATGTGTCGTGGAGGAATGTCATATGCGGGGAGTTGCTAGGCTCTTTGCCAACTGGAGCGTGAAAGCAGACGTAAGCATGGAATCACTTCTGTGCCACTCCATGCCTGTCTCCTGGAGGCATTTTTCAAGCCTCCCGGGGCTGAAGTCAGAGGACACCACACGATGCAGATCACACCCCTCGAGAGTCAGGAGTACACCGTCCAAAACAGCGGCCGTAAGAGCTTCTGGAAATCTGCCCTGGGGTAGCGAGCACCAAACAAGAAACCTAAACCCCACGGGCCTGTTTTAGGACACAAGGTGTTGAGCCATGCACGTGCTCCATGTGCAAAAAGACCAGACAGACTGTCCTCACAGGCCAGCACAGGCTTCAGGACCCCTCGGACCACCCCTTTTTACCTTCATACTCCATGTCAAAGTCAGACTTAGCCTGAGCCTTCACGGGGGCTTGGACAGCCCCCCGGACACTCATCTCTCTCTTGGGCGCCATGGCTAGCTGTCCTGGGATGCCGAAGACCACCCCTGAACCTTGGGAATACAAAGACACACTACAGAAACGGGAGATGGTAAATGACAGCACCGGGGAAGGTGCCCTGGGCTCAAGAAGAAGGGGCTGGCCATCCCCGTGTCTCTTCTTAGAGCAGGAAAGGCTGAGGGAGACAGAGCCAGTGTCCCACCTCACTCCACCTGTCCCCTCCCTTCCGGTCTGTCCCATCCTCAGGGCTGGCGGCAGAGCTCACCCCGGCCCCCCACTACGGGATTCCAGTGTCCTGTGCCAGATTGTTACCCTTGGCTCCGCCCCTCGGTGCCAAAGTGCCAAAGCTCAGCCCTGGCCCTCTTCCCCAAGGGACCCCACACTGGTTGGGAGGACCCACCCTGGGGGGGACAAAGTGTGTTTCCTGCTGACTCCATGGGACTTGAACCCATCTGTCCCTGTCCCAGCCAGGCAGGTGCGGGGACTGCCCACTTGTCCCCAGGTGGCCCCGCACTGGTTGAAAGGCTGACACACATCTTTCCCACCATCTGCAAGGGACATGAACCCATCTGCCCCAGACAGGACTGCCAGGCGTGGGGACTGAGGGGTGTTAGGAATGCCGCATCCACCACTGCCTCCTCCTCCTGTTCTTCTTCTCCTCCTGTCTCCTCCCTCCTTCCTCCTCCTCCTCCTTCTTCTTCTGCTGGAGAGACAGGGTGTGGCTGTGTTGCCCGGCTGGTGTGTTTTCAAGCAACCCTCTTGCCTGACCTCCCAAGGTGCTGGGATGACAGGTATGAGCCACCAGACCTGCCACTAATTTTTTTCCACGTTTTACTTTATTTAATGCATTTATGTATGTATTTATTTTTGGAGGGGTGAGACCCTTTGCTCTGCTGCCCAGGCGGGAGGGCAGTGGCCCGGTCAGGGCTCACCAGAGCCTCAACTCACAGGTGAGTCATGGCTCACCTGGGTTCAAGCAACGCTTCCGCCTCAGCCTCGCGAGTAGCCAGGACTACCGGCAGGCACCGCCACGCCCAAATAATTCTTCTTATTTTCGTAGAGACGAGATCTGGCTGTGTTCCCCAGGCTGGTCTCAAACTCCTGGCCTCAAGTGATCCTACTGCCTCGGCCTCCCAAAGTGCCGGGATGAAAGGTGTGAGCCACCATGCATGCCTAATTTAGAATGTTAAAGCTTATGGGACCCCACGATTTGGGTCAGAGCTACCGCAATGAGGTCAAACAGACCAGACCAAACCAGATGCTATACCTGTGTTGTCGTTAATATAATATTTATATATGTACATAAGTATATGTAATATAAATATCAGATAGATGAATATAAATGTGCATTATATTCTTAATTTACAGCAGGAGTCGCCAGATTCTAGAATCTTAAATAAAAGCTGATTTAGTCCTTAAACTCAGTGTGTTTAATTTTATCTTTTAACACAAACCAGATCGGGCGTGGTGGCTCATGATTGTCAGCCCAGCACTTTGGGAGGCCGAGGTGGGAGGATTGCTTGATGTCAGGAGTTTGAGATCAGCCTGAGCAACACAACCAGACCTCCTATCTACAAAAAAAAAGGAAAAAAGTAGCCAGACGTGACAGCACATGCCTGTAGTCCCAGCTACTAGGGAGGCTGAGACGGGATGCTAGCCTGAGCCCAGCAGGTCAAGGCCATGGTGAGCCATGACTGTGCCACTGCAAGCCAGCCAGGGTGACAGAGTGAGACTCTGAGTCAAAACACACACACACACACACACACACACACACAGACACACCAGCCTCTTGAGGCCACGTCTACCTTGCCACGAAATTAAGATGCCATGAGCGAGTGAACCTAGTTTACAATGCCTTTTCTAAAACGTACCCCAGTAACCCTGAGCATGCTTGGTTTGGGGGCTCTGAGAGTCATGATCTGAAAACCTGGTTTCCGGCCGCAAGTTCATGCACACCCCTCTCGCATTTTTGTCTCTTTAGCTCAATTCTCAGGAGAGGACAGGCCAGACTGCTCAGCGTTGGCAGTCAGAGCCTGGTGCCTGCCTTTCCCGGAGGTCGAGGCCTGGTAGGGGCATTCACAGGGGCCCAGGAGGCAAACCCCAAACGGGCTCACCCTGGGCGGGTCGGATCTGAAGGGAGACTCACATCATACAAAGATAGGCTGGGCACAGTGGCTCATGCCTGTAACCCCAGCAGCTTGGGAGGCCCAGGCAGGAGACTTGCTTGAGCCTGAGTTGGAGACCAGCCTGGGCAGCAGAGCAAGACCCTGTCTCTATCCAACAACCAAAAGATAAAAAAATAGGAAAATTCGCTGGGGGTGGTGGCTAGCTGCTTGGGAGGCTGAAGCGGGAGGATCGCTCGAGCCCAGGAGCTCAAGACTGCAGTGAGCTGCGACTGTGCCACTGCGACCCGTCCGGCCTGGGCAGCCGTGCGAGACCCTCAAGCCAGACACATACAGTCAACAGAAGACCAAATGAAGCAAAGGACAATTAAAGAGTGGGACGCAAGGAACCCCAGAGTCTGCAGGGGCTACACCCGGCTGCTTCGACGAGATGGTGCCCGCGAGGACTCGACAGCCACGCGAGCGGGAGGGACGCCCCACTCACCGGGGCCAGCAGCCCATCGACTTCGGCGCTTAGAAGCCACTGGGGAAGCCTGGCTGGGTCCCAGACCTCCCCGCCCCGGAAGCCGAGACACAGACCCCGGGTGGGCCTGATCCCGACGTCGGGGCTCCGGCTGGAAAGGCCAGTGAGGCCCGGGCCCTGCCGGGGACCCGCTTCTTCCGCGCTGCCCCTGGGGAGGGAGGCTGGGGTGGGGGCGTTAGGGACGCGTGTCAGGTGGGCGGGACTGAGCCCGCTGGCGGGACGGGCTTTTCGTGGGGACGGGCGGGGCACCGGATCCAGGGGCGGGGGGTGTCTCGGTGTGGGGAGGGGTCACGGACACGTCCCGGGGAAGGGGCGTCGGGGATGCCGCCGTCGCTTCCTCCTCCTCTTCCTCCTGCTCCTCCTCCTCCTCTTGGTTTTCCTCCGCCCCTCCCCCTCCTCCTCCCGGTCCTTCTCCCCCTCCTCCCCCGCCTGCCCACGCGCGGCGCCTTACCCGAGGAGCCCGGACCGCAGCCTCACGGGACCTCTGCGACCCACGACCTCTGACCTCGGGAGCACGACGCTCCGGGACGAGCAAGAGCGGAGCGGGCGGCCGGCTCTCGGGCGCTCCTCGCTGATTGGCCGGAGCGGCACGCATGCGCCAGGCGGGGCCGCGGAGCCCCGCCCCCTGGAGGCCCGCGGCGATGACGGACCGTTGACAGGTGGTCGAGGGACCGTTGACGGGTGGTCGAGGGACCGTTGAGCGCTCCGCGTCCGGAGCGTGGTTGCCCAGGGTCCTGCGGGTCCGAGCACCACAAGAGGGGCTCCTCGTCCAGGTAGGCCCCGCCTCCTGCGCCCCTCGTCCAGGTAGGCCCCGCCCCCTGCGCCCCTCGTCCAGGTAGGACCCGCCCACTGCGCCCCTCGTCCAGGTAGGACCCGCCCCCCGTGCCCCTCGTCCAGGTAGGACCCGCCCCCCGTGCCCCTCGTCCAGGTAGGACACACTCCCTGCGCCCTCGTCCAGGTGGGACCCGCCCCCTGCACCCCTC
>CAUYQG010140233.1:0-13439 GCA_963574415.1 Tarsius wallacei
CCGCAACCTCGACCTGCTGGGCTCAGGCAATCCTTCCGCCTCAGCCTTCCAAGTAGCTGGAACTACAGGCGCGCGCTACCACGCCCGGCTAATTTTTTGATTTATTGTAGAGATGAAGTCTTGCTTGCCCAGGCGGGTCTCGAACCCGTGGGCTCAGGCAATCCACTCACCTCAGCCTCCCAAGGCACGAGATTACAGGCTGAGCCACTGAGCCCGGCTCAATACTTTCTTAAGTGTTTCTTATAGAGGTGGTCTGGTGGCAGTTTAGGCTCTTAGGGATTGGATATCTGGGAAAGTTTTCAATTCTCCCTCACTGATGAAGCTTAGCTTGGCTGGGTAAGTTATTCTCGGTTGAAATTGTTTATCTTTTAGAACTTTGAAGATAGGGCTCCAAGCTCTACTAGTCTGGAGTGTTTCTGTAGATAAGTCTGCTGCTATTCTAAATGGTCTTCCCCTAGTAGGTAGTCTGACCTTTCTCTCTTGCTGCCTGTAAGATTTTTTTCTTCTACATCTACTTTGTGTAGGCAAATTGCTATGTGTCTAGGAGTTGGTCTTCTCATTTGTTTTCTTGTAGAGGTCTCTTGTGTTTGAATGGTCATGTCACTGATGGAATGGGTGAAGTTTTCTTGGATAATTTCATGGAATGCTTGTTTCAGGGTGGTCTATAACTCTCTATCTGCCTCAAGGATTCCAATTAATCTTAGGTTCGTCCTCTTGAAACAATCACTCATCTTTTAGAGGTTTTATTCTGTCTTTTTAAGCTTCTTTTCTTTGTTTTTAACAGCTTGGGTTAGTTCCATATTTTGGTCCTCTAGCTCTGAGATTTTTTCTTCCATTTGGTTAATTCTGCTTTCCATACTTATCAGTTTATTATTTACTTCATTCACTGTAGTCTTTATTGCTGTTATCTCAGTTATCAACTCCTTTATTATTTCCTCCCGTCTCTTCTTATTTCTATTTATTCTCTCTATTAATACCTTGATGTCTGAGTTTGTGATCTGAGACCAGTTATTCTGGGATCTCTTCATTGTTTTCATTCCAAAATCTGTCTTCTCAGTGGTTGGCCTCCCAGGGGTCTGTGTGAGACCCATATTCTTCCTTTGGTTTTTGGTTTTTCTTCATTTATGTAGATTTTCCTCCCCTGCTTAACCTCTTTTTTAATTCTGTTGTTCAGGGATGATGGATTGCTTTTACTTCTGTTTGCTCAATCTCCTATTCTTCCTTAAGTAGATCCTCTGGGTTTGTTCAATTCTGAAGCCAGAATTGGGTGGGGGGCTGTACTTTTTGCAATTTTTAAATTTAATTGAGGGGGGAGCTATGATTTAGAAATGATTTGCATATCCCAGAAACTATCTGCAGATGCTAACAGGTGTGTAGGCCCCCTGGATCCCACTGCCTTACAATCTGTACACGTAATGGAGGTATAGGTTTTTCCCATGAAAGCAAAATGAGGTAAGAAAAAGGAAAAGAATGGAAAGAGGAAGGAGGAGGATGAGAAGAGAGTGGAGAGAAATAAGAAGAGGGAAAACAGAGAGACTTACAAACTAACAAATTAAAAGAGACACAAGCAAAGACAGAAAAGACTAAAATAAAACCCCAAAAACATACAATCACAGAAACACACAAACTGACAAACCCCCCCATTCATGCACTCTTCCTCAAAAATACCCATGCACAAACAGAAAGTCTAAAAAAGCATTAAAATAACAGAAACAAAGAAAGTAGGAAAACATAATCAAAAACAGAAATAAAGAGAGAAGAGGGAATAAAACTAAAACAAAGAAATAAAAAACAATAAAAAAAGCAAAACAAACAACAACAAAAAACCCCAAAACAAAACTCTCTCTGAGGTTCTTTCTGTAACTCTAACATCCGTTTAACTCTGGTCTCCAGTCCCTCCCTTCTGCTCTTAGCACTGGCTGATAAATTTGCTCTCAGCATGGGTCAGATGTCCCATGGACTACTGTGGGAGGAGGGTGTATCTGATCTAGAATCACCTGGCTTGCTGCCACTGCTGTCAAATCTCCTTCTCAGATCTGATGTGTCTGTGCTTGTTTCAGCATTGTGGAGGAACATTTGTCTCTCTGAGTTTGATGAGGAGATAAACTCTAGGTCCCAATTTGGAGGTTGGGCAGAGCTGGACAGAGCAATGCAGGTCTCTGCCGGGACCCAAGAAGAGAAAATGGCTCCAGTCAGTATTTCCCCACCAGTGGCAGGGCTCCTTTCCTGTTTTCCCCTGCCCTCTCCACATATCCTGGGGATTGTGCCACTCTGCTGTCATAGGTGATGGTGTGGACTGTTGGTGGGCACCAGTTGGTGAGGATCAGCTGCTTTTTGCTGCCTCTTCTCTTGAGAGCCCTGAGAACAGCAGAAAATCCTGCACACTGGGGACTCCAATCTCAGGGAGGTGGTGGGTTGCAGTCACCTCCAGAGAAGAGCCCCCGTGCATGAACCTGAGTCTCCCCTTAGATGGACTTTCACTCATCCACCAGCACACACCCACTCACACAGAATGTCTTTATGGAGACTCGCTTTTGCAGAACTCTAACAGTCTGACCTGTTCCATCACCATCTTGTTGGAAATCTTGGAACTAAAACTTAAAATTTAAAAAAAAAACATCAAATATTTAGGCATGTAAGCTATAGGGAAAAATATAACAAACACTTATGCACAGCAATCAGCATTGAAGTAGAAAATTAATCGAGGCCCCTGTTTACTCCTCACTAACTGTATTATCTGGAGGTCATACCTCCAAAATTTACTCAGCATATGAATTTATTGTTATCACACCTATACATTTCTTTATGTAAGTACTTCAAAGAATATATGCATTTATTTTCATGTTTTTCAACTTTATGTTAATTGTATTACACTGAATATATTTTCTGCAATTTGCTTTGTTTTTTTTCCCCTCAACACCAGATTTGTAAGATTTATTTATTTAGGTTGATTTTTCCAGCTCTGTGCATTTACCATGGATACTATATGATATTTCATTATGTGAATATATTATGACAAATTTATCTATTCTACTGTTTGAAATTTAGGTAGTTTCCAAGGGTTTTTATTACTGCTACAATGAATAATACTATGAAATGTTTACATGCAGTTCTTTGTAACATAATTTCAAGATGGTCTATAGAATAAATATGCTGGTATGGAGTTACTGGGTAGTGAAGTGTCTAGATATTCAACTTTACTAGATATTTTCAAATAATTTCTAAAGTGGTTGTACCAATTTATATCAGTGTATATGTGTTTCCGTGTCTCTATACCTTCATTGGTACTTGGATTTGTCAAACTTTGCATTTTTTTGGTCAAGTTTCTGATGCAGAATAATATTATATATGGTTTTAATGTTAATTTCTTTACTTATCAGAGAAATTGAGCATCTTTTGTATGTTTCTAGACCATTTTGATTTACTCCTTCTTTTGTGAATTCTTAAGAATAGTAGTTCTTTGCCTTCTCCCTTTCCATGCCTATCAAATCTCTCTCTTCACTTGCATAGAAACCTAGCCTCCAGCTCTTCCCTCTGGGGTAAGGTGTGGAAAGTTCTTGTTTCTTCCATTAAAATCCAAACACCTAGCTGCCTTTCTTTATGTGTCTTAACATCACTTCATTTGCTTTTTTTCTACTTCCTGTCCAAAGTAAAGAATGAACCTATCAGTTCTACTTTTATGAGCCACTTAGAATAGTTGAAATCATAAAGACAGGAAGTAGATTGGTGGTTTCCAGGAACTTGGGATAAAGGGGTATTAATGTTATTGTTAAGACTGTTATATTAGTGTGTTATGTTTTAATGGGTACAGAGTTTTAGTATTATAAAATAAAAAAAGTTATTTATGGAGAGGGAAGGACGTTAGGTAAAAACTAAGAACGTTTGAATAATTGCATGAACCTTGATTTTTTTAAAAAAAGAATGATCTTATTGAGGGCAAGAAAATTTCTCTGTCAGGGCAGTAGAGCCCTTGTCTCAGGAGCTAAGGTTTCTCATAAAATCATCAGCAAAGGCATTAGAAGAGTAAGAAGGGCTAGGAACTGGATGGAGTCCCTGGTGTGCTAAGGACTGAATAGTGCCTCTGTTTTTATTAGAACAGAGAAGTGTCAAGTATTCATGAAACATGAAATGGTTGATCATGAAATGCCCTTATATTTCAATAAATAAGTTGTTCTCACCACAATCTAAACAGAGTTGTCAGAATCAGATGATTTAATAAAAATGTAATAGAAAACTTAGAAATATTAGGGAGTGAGAAGAGGAAAAACTGGCATGTTTTCATCAGTATGTAAGGATATTTTTTCTTGTTTTAACAAGGCCCTAGATGTAACTGCTCTGCAGGATAAGCCCACAGGCCACCAAAGAAAATAGACAATTATCTTCTCCATTTTTCTAACTCCTTTTGATCTCTGTATTACCTTTGGATGGATATTTGGGAGGAAAGTCAGAATGCTTAATAAGAAAATCTAAGTAAATAAACTCATGAAGATATTGGAAGGTGGGAGTTTAAGGGGGAAGGCAAAGAGGTAACTGTCAGTTGGGGAGTCTGGGGAGAGTGAGTATTGTGAGCATGATGTGGATGTTGCACCAGAGAGGCTGTGGAATCTGGAATTTTTGAGGTGGAGAACAATGAACTCATCAGAAGTACTGCTGTGAAGTGTTATTTAGGGTCCCCTTTTGTGTTATTTGAGATATACAAACAGAAATATGGAATTGCTTTTGTAATTGCTTTGATTATTAGTGACTTCAGAAAAGGGTCAATCTGAAAGGAGTCTAACATATGTTAAGATTATATAACTATCTTAAAGTTACCTCACCTCCTTGAAGATTCTATCTTCTTGTGCTTGAAACTGAGAGCCTAAATTGAGACTTCTGGTCAATATGTAATTACAGGTTCATTAATGTTGAATTTGTGTACTCTCACTTATGATACACAGGGTGATATCATGAAATAGCACTGAAAATTGATTTAAAAATCTAAAACAAACTACTTCAGAGTCTTGTCTTTCTTAGCTATTTGCTTATGGAGTGAATTTAGCCTCTTTGAAGATGACTTTGCCTATGTATCATGACACTAATCATTCCTTCCCTGCCAACTTGATAAGGTTGTTATACTAATCAAATAACTAAAAATATTTTTGTGAATCTGAAAACTATGCAGCAATATCTTTATGCAAGGCTAATTACTTTCATAATTAACAATATAGAAGGAGTAACTGTGCCTTGTAACTTGTAGGTGCTGCTGTACTGGGAGTCCACAACTACTCTAGTTTCCAACAGACACTGTATAAGAAACTTAGACTACAGGAAAAATAGAAAAAAGAAAACCACCTATATATGCTACAATTTTGTGCCCTGGATTTGGAAGTTTATTACGAGAGTATTCTGTCTACATTTATGAGGAGACTTGGTAAAGGCTTTATCATCCACTTATTGTATTCAGAGAACTGCTGTAAATTACCCAGGGTGACAAAGGGACCAGTGTGAACTATGGACTCATGTGACTGCTGCCTCCTTGCTGTGGGCATCTTCTTCTCCCTGGCAGCAAATGTCTTCCAGAGGATGAGGGGCACACAAGCTGGGTAAGACAAACCATTCTGTCAGGGAGGAATATAACAAGTGTGAGATTGCTTGATTTAAAAAGAAAACCTGTCTTGTTGGAGATGTCTCCTGTTCTTAGGACACAGACAAGATAAGCACACAGGCTCTGTTGCCATTAATACTCCTGGAATGAGAAATCCAACATTTCTTTTGAGTGATAATTTGGGCCAGCAGCTGTGTTTGTACACAGATAAACAGAAAGCCTGAAGAGGGACATAGGAAGTGAGGAAAAAAGTAATCTAAGTGGAGCAAAAGAAAGACCAAAAAAAAAAAAAAAAAAAAAGAAGCGGGCTTCCTAACCCCTGAGGACAGAGACACAACTGGTAAACCACATACACTACCAAACAATGAGGAGCTGACATGTCTAAATGTGCTTATGGAGAGTTGAATTACCTTTAGACTGCTGGTTGCTAGCCACTTTGTGTTTCAAAACCCTTTGAGAAATTGATAAAAGCTATGGAAATTTTTCCTCATGAATAAAAATGAAGATATTCATACACTCAGAACATTTTGCATAAAAATTCAGAGGGTCTGAGGATTCATGAGATCCATTCATGTGCTTCTCCCAGGACTCCATTGCTGACCTTCTTCATCTATGAGATATGACATGGCATGACATGATGTGATATCTGATATAAGTGGGGGCTTCTGATTTGGTCTAAGATGTAACTCTACAATGCATGCTTATAGGGAGGTAAGCCCTTTTGGGGAGATCTTGTCCCAGAGTAGTTGTCCTTACTTTATCTTTGTTCCTGATTTTTGTTTCCAATTAGGAGAGTATATATGTTAGAGGGCACAGCATATATTCCTCTGCGATATCCAAATATCAGGCATCATTGTAGCATGGAATCTCTGATGTCTCTTGTTTTAGTCTATTCAGAATGCTATAAAAAAAGCCATAGACTGCATGGCTTAAACAACAAACATTTATTTCTCACAGTTCTCGAGGCTGGGAACTCTAAGTTCAAGGCACTAGCAGGTTTGGTGTCTGGTAATTTCCCACTTCCTGATTCATAGACAGCTTTATTTTTGCTGTGACCTTCATGGCAGAGAGAGCAAAGGCACTGTCTGTGGTCTCTTTTATAAGAGCGTTAATCTCATTCATGAGGGTTTCACTTTCATTACCTAATTATCTCCCAAATGCCCCACCTCTTAATACTGTTAAACTGAGGGTGAGTATTTCAATATATCAATTTTTGAGGGAACACAAACTTTCAGCCCATTAACACCTCTGTTAAAAAAGATAAGCTCACTCCTGTGCCTCAACAACAAAGCCGCCATAGACAGCCTTGTAGACTATGAGCAGCACAATTTTAAGCACACCGTTCAGATAGCTTTTAATATGAGTGAATGGCCCCTAGGGTAGTTTAGAATGGCGATCTGCACAAATGATTCCTCTAAAACTACCTTCTTATCATTATAGGTGACAGTTGGACTGCAAAGAACTAGAAGTAACCACAGAGATCTCTGTAGTGCTTGGCCCTAGTCCCAGGTGGAGTGGGAGAGCATGATGTCACACAAAGATGTTCAAATTAGAGGGTAGCTTCTTCCACAATTATCTAAAACAAGAACAACAAATGGATATTTAAAGCCCACAAGGGCTTTAGGAATATACCTTTGTACTAGAGCCAGTGAAATGGCTGGAGTGAAAGTGTATGTGGCATTGAGGTTTTATTTCCCTAGCTATGGAGTTGAGTTACTGGATGAGAAAAAGCATATGAAGCATTTAGCACTATTACAAACTGTTAAACAGTCATTGTTAGCTCCTTTCCCTTCTCTCAATGTCTATCAAAAGGCGGTCAGAACATACATGGGCTTTGTACCAAGGACTTCTGAATGAGGTAAAGGCCCCAATTCCAGCTTGCAGTACAATGTCAATCAAAACTAGCCAAAAGGCATTAATTTAGTATTCTTGTTTTTTCAAAAAGGTTTTGCTTCCATGTATGCAAGTTCTCATGGTGGACTCAGCAAGAAACCATAAGGTGAATGACATCGACTTCTTACTCTTTAGTAATTGGATCACTTTGGGCTAATTTCATGATTTGGGAGTAAAAACACTACTCTCCAAAGAGGGCACTTCAGATTTTCAAAGCTCCTAAGACTGCATCAACTTTTTGCTGCCACCAGAAGTTGAACTGATACCCGTTAGAACAGCTAAGTTTTGGCTGTTTTATCCAAGATCTCTTCAGGACAAGAGAAGGTAAATGAACACTTATTGACCACCTGCAGTGTAAAGTTTGCACTGTCTCACCTTACCTTCCTACAGTTGTTAGAAGTTCATTTGTCTCAACAGCAGTTCCCCATCATTTTTTTTTTTTCTTAAATTAAATGCACTAAGCCTCCCCATCTTCTCTCTGTTTAGGAACATTCATTGGAATTCAAATGTACATGTCAACTTAATTGTGGAGAACAATTTAGAATATAAAATGAGTTTCAAAAATAAGTGGGTGTTTTGGATGTTTGTGACAGTGACATGGTTGTGCAAAAGGTTAGATTTATGTCAAGAGTCTGAGGCAGCAAAGCCTCAAGTTACCTGTTGCGGTTTGCTTTTCCATGGGATGAATTTTATGTCCATTTTGTGCTACTACCCAGAGAATAACAACAGAGAGCCAGGAGTTACCGAGCAATAACCAGGTCACCAAATGCAAGTCTTCCTCTGAGGTTGTACACAGGCACTGGACTCTGGGCTACTGTTTCTTCTACATTGTTCTTTCTGTCAAGTTGCCAATGACTGCTTTTACTCATCCATTCTCTCAGACATTGGGACAATATTAATAAGCATAAGCCCAAAATTTGGAGACAATATAACATGCACCCAACCCTCTAGAGCTTATTGTCCTAAGCATGGACATGGACAGCTGTCATACAATACAACAACAGTAGAGTTAGGTACAAGATCTAAGTGCTACTCAGAGGTAGCCCTGCTAACTATCCTGGAGATTCGGGAAAGCCTCCAAAGAGATCATGTCATGATTGCAAGGGAATTTTTCTTCTATAAAAAGTGAGATAAGGGATCTCAGCTGGAACATTATGAGAAAAGGCTGGAGGCATGAGGGCTGCTAGGAGTTCAGTGCAGTAGATCAAGGTGTGTCTAGGAAGAGTAGGTGGTAATGTATCAGAAAGACGGTGGTGTTTTATTCTTCATCTTTGGTTACCTTGTCCTTGTTCTTTGTATAAAAACACACATCTGACCACAAAGAAAAGGGAGAGAAATATGGAAGAAATAAAAAGGAGGGCATTACCAGAGAGCCTGCAGTAACTGAAGAAACTTCTTGAGTGAGGAGCCTTGCTTTGTTTGAGAGAAGATCGCTCAGGCTTGCAGCTTCTGAACAATAACATTAAATGGACCAAGGGAAATTTTGTGGTAGACAATGAAAATAACTTCTAAGTAGAAGAAATAAATTCCATATACTATCACAAGGCAGGGAAAGAGTTTTTCTCTGAAGGATAAAAAGGGAAAATGGAATTTTATCCTTCTAGATCATTTCAAATTGTCACCTGAACTAAAGCATGATTCTGAAAAAATCTATGTAGCTTCTCCATTTTTGATTAATATGATCATATGTATCTAAAATTGACAAGATATGAATATCAACGTCACTGGGCTACTGCTGAGGGAGTATGTACATTACGTACAAGAAAGTGCCTATCACAAGGTTTGGCACATAATATAGAATTGGAAAATATGCTTCTTCCCCCCACTTTCTCTTCCTCTTTTCTTCCTTTCTGCTTCTTCTTTCCTTGATTATTTTGATGGCCAAGGGAGATATCAATCTAGCAAGGGCTTTCACAAGCAAGCTGTTGAATTTATATCTACCAAAATCCATGCATTGAAATAACAGTGACAGTTTCTTTCAATTTGTTCAGCTCATTTTCACCATTGTGATTGTTGAAAGTAAACTCTCAGAACTGAAATGTGTTTCCTGACCACATTTCCCCTCCTTGTCACACATGGAGGCCCTTGTTTGCTGTGAGGACATATTCCAAAGTCTATTACTGATAGGGCTGATGTCAGTGTTGTAGAAAAACAAACACAGGCTATTTCATTTGGAAATAAAAGATATGTGACAGTGAAGGCTCCAAAGACCTGGGAGCATCGTATGTAAACATGGAACCTTGACTTGAGCTCTTATATTTTGGGGGGCTTATGGTGTGATTCTCTCAGGCCTAGAAATGGGCAACCAATAGAACTAAATGTTATACAGAGAATTGGAATTGCTGACCAAAGTGCTTGCACTTTCAAAAGTGCACTTAATTAAATACAAGGATGTAAGAACCTCAGGAAAAAATAGGTGTTTCAAGTGAATGAACTGTAACTATTTGGCATGCTCCCAAGAATAACACTTCCAGGGCTGTTGTTTCTCAACATGAGTCTGATTATTCCATGCCTATGTGCACAAGCCTTCTTTAACTGTTCATTGCTCTCAATATAAAGTTTTAAATCTATTTTCATGAATAAATAAAACTCATGCATTTAGAGTTACTTCTAAGCACCTAAGACCTATGAGTTAAGTACCAATTTGGGCTTCCCATTAGCTTTCTTTGAGTCTCCAAGATCTTTGTGTGAACTCAAATCTAGGAATAGAACTACTTGTGACTCTGAGAGAAAGATTTTTGAAGAGGAGTATTGTCCAACTGTCGTCATAGGTGTTGATCTTGTGCAAGGATCATGAGGGAGACCTGTGAGGAGTTTCAGACACTTTGCAGCAATGGCTGAGAGGTTCTTATTGTTCCAGGGAACTACAGCACAAGATCATGCACTCCCTTACTCAGGCCCTGCTTTCAGAAAAAGACTGGCCAGCCAGCTTGTGACTAGGTCTCTATTTCTAAACAGCTGGACTGCTGACCCCAAAAACATGTTTTCACCTCTTTTTTCTTATACCTTCCTCTGTGGAGGGGTAGTAAATTGTAAACTGATAATTCAAAACAGTTTTTTGAGTTCTGGTTTTCCAGAGATACTACCTAAAAAAATTCAATTTACCAGACAGAGTGTTGGGTCACAGGTACATTACAAACTTCAGGCCAAAGCACATTCCACAGTGGATATCATGAAGAAATGGGGAAAGCACACCTGTTATTTAAAAGCCAGAAGGAGGCAGTGCACTTAGAATTGGTGGACAAAAAACAATATTGCCTTTCTGGTCCAGGAACCATCTGTGGGAAGCAGTGCTTTTCACCAGCAGTTTCCAAAATGGGCTGCACACACTCAGAGGGTGCTCAAGGTCATGTATTGTAATATGAATGGAAAGCATTAGGACTTCTGTTTTTATATTTTCTCAAAAAATATGAATGAAGTTTTACTAATACTTTTATATGGATTAACATTAGTGTTTTTACTTGGTATATACATTAGATAGTCCCACCTCAAGTTTAGCTGATAAAATATCAGAGTTCCAAAACGAGGTGGAATTGACATTACATGTAGACTTACACTTTATTCACTTTGGCAAATCATGATGTGTTGCTGTTCTCTGTGTCTGATTAATGGATTTATCACTTATCTAGTTTTTACTAGTTTTCTCATAATGGACAAATGGCTTTTAAAATTCCTGCAAAGAAACTACATATTGAAGGGACCATGTCAAATGAAACAAAATAAAATGTCCATAAAATGACAGTGTAGATACTTCTACTCACAAGTGAGTTCCTTATTGTCCACATTAAGAAGCAAAAATAATGGCTATATAATAAGATCTGAAAAGAATCATCCAAATAAGAATTATCTAGGAAGTTATTTGAGATATATTTAAAAACAACATGGTTTGTGGAAGCTTTACTGTGATTTCATATTTTGCATTTAGGAATTAGCTAATGATAGCCCAGAGGCAACACGATAAGAATGTATTTTTTAAAATGGTTTATTTCATCTTCATTTAGCCTTTGAAAAGTTACATTTTTGCGTATTTTTTATAATAGTCATAATATCCTAATATAGAAGTGTATTATACACGTATACATTAAGTTGAAATACATACATGCACATGAAAGAACATGGTCAAATAATTTTATTGATAAAAGGACATGATCAACACATTTGAGAGTCATTGCTCTAGGAAGTTATCATGATGAGAAAAAAAAAAATCCCAGTGTTAGTGTGCTTTCTTATTAGCCCACCCCTCTAGTCATCAGTCACCATGTTTGGCATTTTATTACGAAATAATGTAGGAGATTATTTTAAGCAGCTACCTCATAAGATGTCATAAAAGTGCAGTTTCATAATTGAGTAAATTCATCTTTTCCAAATGGAAAATACAGACTTGTTATGATGTTTTGGTGCACTGAATTGTGTTTGACATAGGACTTAATTCACCCCTTGCTGGTGGCAGATCTGCTCCCCTGCTGTGCTTAAGAGAAGAGAGTGTATCTCACAGTGTGTAAGTGCCTTCAGTGAAATAGGTCAATTGCATTCTTCCATACAGATCTTTGGAGGACAGAGGTCCTAAAATTTTCAGGACATGTGAACTTCTCTGGAGACTTTTCTAGTTGGGAGAAGAGGGAATAATGAATTTCACTGTGGATGAATAGATGGTATTGTGGCTAGCAGCAATCCAGATGAAACTGCATTAAAGAGTGAGTTCACAGCTATTAGTTTTAATCAGGAGAGAGATATGGGTCTCAGAATTATAGAGTGTTTTGTAGCAACATTAGTTCAATGTGCTGTTTCAACCATAAAGGCCAGGAAAATGTGAGAAATTGTCAAGAGGAGGATTGAACACAACAGTTTCTGCTATTAAATCCAGATTTAGTGGATCTTTGATCGAATACCTGCTACATGTCTGTGTGTTGTAAGTTCTGCTCACTGCAATTTAAAATAGATTCTAGTTTTGTCAATTATGCCTCAATAAAACTGGAAAAAATAAAATAGATTCAGAGAGTTGGAAAACTAGCATAATTATTGAAAACCACCAAATGAAGACAGAATATAAATAATTATAATTTCTTACAAAGGTGAATTTGGAAAGTAACAGGAGTTATCTTGTAAGATAACGAAGAACAATGATCAAGGAGTGATGGAAACTCATTAATTCAATTATGTTTATGTGAGTACAATGATAATTTCCTCAGACAAATAGCCCAAATTAATATTGTTGAAAGGGGAGGGTATCAAAAGCAAGATTCTAATTCAACATCTCCAGAAGACTTGATGAAATCTCCCAAATGTATCTCTTTCTACTCCCAATGGCTGCTTCCTAAACCATTCCCTTCCAGCCCCATCCCAGCAATATCTTGTTCCCAGATGGGATTTGGCCAGAAAAATGAAAAGCACAATAAGATTCCTAGCAGGAAGATGTTGCATATAGAAAACTAAGTACCATTGAATGACCCTCAGAAGTGGTAGAAAAGGCTTCTAATAGCTACTAGGAAATCAGTATGTGGCACAATAATCAGAAATCTCCATCAATTATCTCAACTGTGTGCAGCATTGAAGCGAATCATTCAATAGAATGTGCCCCAAACCCCTGGCAAATCTCTACCATGTGTTGAAACTAATGCATTTGCCTACATCTGCCCCAGAAATAGGAATATGACTTCTGTTACCTTCCACCTCTCATGTGAAGCTTTTTCTTTTTTTCTTTTTTTTAATATTCAATATTTTTTATTATGATATTGTGGGGGTACAGTTAAGGGTTACGTATACAAAAATGCTTTGTTCAGGTACCCTTGTTGATAAGAGGTGTCTCCCCATCCCCAGACAGATATTTACCACCATTAATCCCATCACCCTCACCCTCCCCTACCCCATATTTTCCCACCACTGTCAGTTATTTTCTTATGGTAATACGTTGGATGATCAGGGTCTACTATATGAGTGAGAACATGTGATATTCAGTTTTTTG
>CAUYQG010140238.1:0-10112 GCA_963574415.1 Tarsius wallacei
AAAAAATAGAAGCACTAAAAGGCATCAAAATTGATAAGTTCAAAAACTTTGGAGCAGTATAAAAAGCATCTCAATCAGTGTGTTGCATCAGATGAAAAATACTTTGAGGATGACTGATTTTTAAATATGTAAAAATAAATAAACACTTTATTAGAATAAATTCTGGTTTTGTTTGTTTGTTTTTGTTTTTTTGGTCCCCTGAAGTATATAGTATTCCATGCTACAATTTTTTAAGACATTTTCTCTTTAATCTTCTGCAGGTTTGTGTTTCTCAGATTTTTATTTTACACATGAAGAAATGGGTACCAATTAAAATAGGTTTCAACATGAAAATTATAAAATTTCTGAAGAAAACTACAGTTCGTCTTACAGCTTTGTAGTTGTGAAATTTTATAAAATTTTTAAATATAAAAGTAATTGCAAAATTTTTCTTGTAAATTTTTTTACAGTTATAAATTAAATTGGCAAATATTTCTTTGGCCCATTAATTTTTGCCCCTTACATTTTATCTCCTCCTTTTCCTTTATTTCTTTATCAAATTATTCAAAATACATATTGAACATGACAGAGAATATGCAAAGCAGTAGATGTACATAGTGTGCAAAAGAGACAAAGTTTTTTAGCATTTGGATCTGATATTTAAAGGAGGAATCTGAATTAATAATGAGAATGTTTGGGCAAAAGGATATGCTAAGGCAAATAACATCATGTACAAATGCATAAAGAAAATGAAATATTAATCAATTTGAAAGGGGTTTGGCATGGTTAAATCACAGATAATGAATGAGATAGACATTAGTCTAGGAAGAAGAGCTGAAACCAAGGTATGCACTTATAGATTTGTTTTTCAAAGGTTGGACATAGAAGTGAGATTTCAGGTACCCTATCCCCTGCTCTGTTCCATGCTTGGACAAAGTTGGAAGCTCTTCTCAGTGAAGGAGACGGATGAGTGATTCTAAGATGTTTCAAGTCAGTTCACCCTCCTCTTAGCCATTCAGGAGTTATTGGTCTCCCATGGGAGGAGATTTCCTCAGGGCACAGTGGGGGGCAGCCACAGTCCAAGTGAAAGGAGGAACACTACCAACCCACTGGCTGCTGCTGTGGTGGCCAGCTTCCAGGCAGGAAAAAACAGCCTGCAGAGTAAGGCCTGACTGGCATGCTAACCATTGGTAGCTAGTGGGAAAATCAACTTGCACCTCCCTTGTCTAGTAAGACAGAGTAGGGACCCAGCCACCAAAACACCCTTCACCCAGCAAAGTCCTTTTTGGACACACAGATACCAGGAAGGAATGGTAGGTGTGGGAATCTGCCATGAACCAAGCTGATACAGGAACTGAAGGCCCACCCTATTAAGGAATGAGATGAGTGATTCCTACATGAGTCAGTTCACCCTCTCCCTGTCATTGATTGCACACAGCAGGAGCTGAAAACTGGTTTGACTATTTTAGCAGCAGAAAAGAGAACTGCAGTTATGGAAATTGTTACAGGTTGGAGCAAGCAGCAGAAATGCATACTTCTTCCTTTTTCAATGAATGACAGAATAACAAAGGGAAAGAGCTCTGTAAAAAATGGGGAAAATCAATGAAAAAACACAGACAATGCTGAGTCCTAAAGAAAGTGCCTCAAAAACCAGAACACAAACAATGAACATTCTCCCAGAATAGCCTGCCCCTGATGACAGCCACAAAAATCAGAGATTAGATGACAAAAATGAACAAGCACCACAGAAACAAGAAATGAAATTCAGTGAAATTGTATAGACAGTACAAACGAAGTTGACCAATTTCAAAAAAGCCTGTTCTGAAATTATGGAAATAAGTAACTCCATCCTAGAAATAAATAACAAACTGACATGTGTAGGGAGCAGAATCAACCAAGCAAAGGAAAGACTCTCAGAGCTGTAGACCAAAATATGGGACTAACGCAATCTGTTAAAAACATAGAAGAAAAAGAAACTCAAAAGGAAGGAGGAAACCCTCCAAGAGATGTGTGACTATGTCAAGAAGCCAAATCTATGCCTGGTTTGTATCCCTGAAGCAGAAAAAAAAACAAAAAAAACAAAACACAACGCCATGGAACAAGAATTCCATAGGGTCATCCAAGAAAACTTTTCCCATCTCACCAAAGATGTGACCATTCAAGCACAAGAGATTCAGAGAACCCCTACAAGGTATTATCTGAGAAGCCTAACCACTAGATGCATAGTAATACACCTCTACAAAGAAGGTATTAAAGCAAACATCCTAAAGGCAGCAATACAGAGAAATTAGACTACCTACCAGGGAAGACCCGTCAGAAATGCTCCATACTTATCTGTAGACACTCTACAAGCCAGAAGAGATTTGAGGCCAATTTTTCACATTCGTAAGAATAAGGAATTCCAACCAAGAATTCGCTACACTGCCAAGCTAAACTTCATCTGTGTGGCAATTAAAATCCTTCACAAATATTCAATCCCTAAGATAATATGCCATCTCTAGACTAGCCCTTTAGGAGATTCTTAAGAAGGTCTTACACATTAAAAAAAAAAAAAAAGTTGAGTCATGTCCATCACAAATTGCTGGCAAACAGAGTTAACAGAGCATACAGAACACCCACAAAAATGAAAATACACACAAACATGAATACAAAAGTTAGAAGGGAACAAAGCAAACCCCTAAGAGTTCCATGGTGTGGATAAACTCTCACATTTCAATAATCAGCCTACACATGAATGGATTAATTGCATGAATGACAATACATAGAGTGGCAAACTAGATTTTAAAAAGCATGATCCAATAATCTGGTGCCTCCAGCAAACTCATGTCCCTGCAAAAGACACACATAGACTTAAAGTTGGAGGTTAGAAAGTAATCTTTCAGGAGAATGGAAAACAGAAGAAGGCAGGAGTAGATATTCTGATATCAATAAAGCAAGCTTCAAGCCATCAAAAGTTTAAAAGGACACAAAAGGATATTACATAGTGCTAGTATAACAATAATTATACTGATAATGTTCACCCAGCAACTACATAGTATGCAGCCTACTTATTAGCACATGGAACATACTCCAAGATTGATCACATTCTCAGACATAAGTCAAGCATAAACAAATTCCAAATGACCAAAATAATGCCATACGTGTCCTTAGATCAAAGTGGAATGAAAATAAATATTGCCACCAACAAGATCATCCCAAAACACACAAAGACATAAATACTAAACAACATGCTGCTGAATGACTTCTGGGTCAACACAGTAATCATGAGAGAAATTAAAAGATTTCTGAAAGCAAATGAAAACAGAGCCATCTTATCAGAATCTCTGGGATGCTATGAAATCAGTAGTTAAGAGGAAAATTCACAGCATTGCATACACACATCAAGAAAACGAAAGATCACAAGAAGCCTAATGTCACACCTAGGGGAGATGGAAATGCAAGATCACCAAAATACTAATTTCAGCAGAAAAATCCAGATCATCAAGATAAAATCACAATGGTAGGACACAGAAGACAAAAATATCATAGAAAAATTCAACAAGACAAAAGCTGGTTCTTTGAACAAATACTATTGGTGGGTCTCTGGTTGGGTTGACGTCAAAAAAAGAGTAAGTCCAAATAAACTCATTTAGAGTTCCAAAAGACAAAGTCACAACTGAACCTGAAGAAATAAAAAAAAATTATCAGAGATTACTATACAGACTTATATGCAAATAAACTTGAAAATATAATGAAAATAGAAGACTTTCTGACATCATACAACCTCCCAAGGCTGATACAAGAATAAATTGAAACTCTAAACAGACCACTAACAATTCAGGAAAATACTCGGTCATGAAAAATTCCCCCACTGAAAAAAAATCCCAGAGCAGATGACTTCTCAGCTGAATTCTATAAGATATACAAGAAGGAGCTGATACCAATCTTATTGAAAGAATTACAGACAATTAGGAAATAAGGAGTTTTCCCCAAATCATTTAAAGAAGCTAACATCACATTGATACCCAAACCTGGCAAAGACCCAACAAAGAAAGAGAATTACAAGCTAATCTCCTTGATGAACATAAATGCAAACATTCTAAACAAGATTCTAGCAAACTACATCCAACAACACATCTCAAGAACCATCCAACATGACCAGGTGGGCTTCATTCCTGGGATGCAGGCTGGTTCAAAATTCATAAGACTATGAACATAATCCAATACGTTAACAGGTAAAAACAAGAACCACATGATTATATCATTAGATGCAGAAAAAGCATTTGACAAAATTCAGCATCCCTTCTTGATAAAATCCCTTGAACACCTAGGCATAGAAGAAACATTAATCAAAACAGTAAGAACCATCAATGATAAACTCATGTCTATGATAAACTTCTGCTCAATGGGCAAAAGTTGGAAGCATTCCTCCTAAGAATGGAAACAAGACCAGAATGTCTACTCTCACCCCTCCTGTTCAACATAGTGTTGGAACTTCTAGCCAGAGCAATCATGCAGGAAAAGAAAAGCAGGTGTATTCAAATAGGTAAAGAGGAAGTTAACCTGCCCCTGTTTTTGGACAATATGATTCTATACTTTAAAAACTCAATAAAGTTCATCAAAAACCTCCTTGCACTGATATATGACTTTGGTAAAGTTTTGGAGTATGAAATCAATGTGCTAAAGGCTGTTGCATTTCTATTCAATAGCAACAATTAGACAAATAATCAAAAAAGCACACTCGCATTCACACACACACACACACACACACACACACAAACACAAATACCTTGGCACCCACTAAACCAAAGAAGTGAAAGACCTTTACAGTGAGAACTACCAAACCCTGCTCAAAGAAATCAAAGATGACACAAACAAATGGAAAATCATTCTTTGCTCATAGATTAAAAGAATCAATATTGTTATGATGGTCATTCTATCCAAGGCAATTTACAAATTAAATGTAATACCAATTTACTAATATCATTTTTTTTCAGACTCGGAAATGACATTACAGAAATTATTAAGGAAATAGAAAAGAACACAGATAACAGAAATAATCTTCAGTAAAGGGAACAATTTAAGAGGTATCACATTTCCAGACATTAAACTTTATCACAAGGCTACAGTAAACAAAACAGCCTGGTATTGGTACAAGAATAGACACACAAACCAATGGAATAGGACAGATATTTCAAAAACAAAAACATGGTCTCTCAACCAACTCATCTTTGGTAGAACCACCAATAACAATCACTGGGAAAAGGAAGTCATGCTTAGCAAACATATCTGGGAAAACTGACTGGTCACATGCAGAAGCATGAAAATGAACCCCTAGCTATCACCATATTCAAAAATCAACTCAAAATTGATCAAAGACATAAACACAAAACTTCAAACTATAAGAAAACTTAAAAAACACACTTATGCACATTGAAGTAGGCAACACATTCTTAACCAAGTCCCCAGAAGCTAAGATAGACCAAAAAAAGTCATAAAAACTAAGATAGACAAATGGGACCTCATCAAACTGAAAAACTACTGCACAGTAAAAGAAACCACTAGGTGCATAAAGAGACAACCCATAGAAGGGAAGATTATATTCGAAAATTATGCATCTGACAAAAGTTTAATATCCAGGATCTACAAGGAACTCAAACATAGTGAAAGGAAGAAAACAAAGACAAAAACAACATTAGAAGGTGGGCAAAGGACATGAGTAGACACTTCTCAAAAGAAGACATACAAGCAGCCAACAGACACATTAAAAAATGCTCATCCTCACTAATCATCAGAGAAATGCAAGTCAAATCTACTATGAGATACCACCTAACTCCAGTAAGAATGGTTATCATTGATAAGTCAAAAAACAACAGATGCTAATACAGGTGTGGTTAAAAGGGAATGCTTCTCCACTGTTGGTGGGAGTGCAAACTAGTTCAACCTCTATGGAAAGCAGTGTGGTGAATACTAAAAGAATTAAAAATTGATCTTTCTTATGATCTAGCAGTCCCCCTCCTGGGAATATACCTGGGGGGACATAAATTGCTGCCAAAAAGACATCCGCACGTGCATGTTTAATTCTGCACTATTTACAATAGAAAAAACATGGAACCAACCCTAATGCTCATCAAAAGTGGACTGGATAAAGATAATGTGGTACATATACACAATGGAGTACTACACAGCCATAAAGAAGATCAAAACCATGGACTTGGAAGCAAATTGGATGAATTTGGAGATCATCATAGCAAGTGATCTGTCACAGAAACAAATAACTGAATACTGCATGTTCTCACACATAAGTGGGCCCTGAACAATAATCACATGAACACAAAGGAGAGATTGGCTGGGCGCTGTTAGGGGAAGGAAGGATATAGGAGAGTGGGGTTGTGATAACATAAAGGGTAGTGGACTAGGTTCACTCCTGGGGAAGGAAGGCCAGTTGGAAGCCCAAACTTCACCTACACGCAGCCTACTCATGCAGTTAATTCTCACTTGAAACCCGCATCGCTATAGTAAAATAAAAATAAAATAATAAAGTTTGGACATTATATGAATTAAGATGATGAAAAAGTTTCAAATTGATAAATGGCATTTTCAAATATGCTTAGAATAAAAATTAATCTTCATACAGGAATGTGGAAAAGTGATTAAGGGCTGGCCAAGTAGTTATGTTGCTATTACAAAAGTGTTGAGCGGAGACATGGATAGTTATCTATAACCAGGATGTGACATTGGAGTTGGAAAGAACTGGACTTATTCCAACTTTTATTATTAGTACTTTGTGATTAAAAGTGGGAGAACCAGGAAACACAAAATTAAAGATCATGTTCCAGATGTAACTAAATAAATATATGAATTAATAAATATTTGCAAAGTAAATATTAACCAGAACACAACAGAAGTGGGAATAAAAATTAGAGCTAGACAAAGCTTTATGAATAAATGATTACAGGAACAACATATTGTGATATAAAGTTGAATTCATCAAAATATCATAATTTCATAATGATATAATAGTGATGATTTTATATAACTCTCAATTATTGAATAATGAAGTAGAAGAAATTGACAAAAATGTTCTAGGTTTAATCAGCAAAACTCACAATATTGATTAAGTGGTTATGGATTGATCTCTGAAGCAAATAATGAGAGAATGCTTATTCTTATCAAGGTTGCCAAGTAATAAGCTTTGAAACATTCACATTTCAAAAAAACCCCTAATTTCAAGAATATAATACCATTAAGGTATATCTCATTAATAAAAAGACATAGGACATATGTCTGCTGATGCAAAGATACTATAACCGAAGTGAAAAGACAATTTTTCATCATACATAACTGAAAGATAATTAGTGTTTGCAACTTATTTTAAAATTCTTATTATCAATAAGAAGAAAAAGCTGTCAAAACATTAAATTAATTTGGAAGATAATTTTGTCATTGTCTATACGGTTAGACATACTCATAATACTGCAACTCCACAATTCTACCCTTAGATTTTATAGTGGAAAAAATCTTGCATATGAATATGAAGATAACCATCAAAACATGTATTATGGTGTTCTTTATAATAATAAAATCTGAAAATAACACCAATATCCATGAGTGGGAGAGCAGAAAAAATATTACAGGCAAATAACCTGATAGAATATTCTACAGCAGTTAAAATGAAAGAAATTGAACTTTCAGAAAAAAGTAGATAAAATTGCAGCAATATAATGTTTATTTTAACAAATCAACTTGTAAATTATTATAAATCTCAAAACCAAGAAAACAAAACCAATTTTTTGTTTAAGTATATATACATAATTTAGGGGAAATTGCTTTAAAGAATAGAAAAGGAATCATTTACATAAAGTTTAGGGAGTGAGTAACTGGGAGGCAAGCTAGTGAATGTTTTGCCTAACCTACAGAGGTGAGCACCAAAATCTGTCCTTCCCTTCTTCCAGGTCATAAGATTGGATAACCCTGCAGAGATAAATTATGAGAGAATATAAGACTAACCTCAGTTCAAGAAACTGAATGGAAGTAATAGGTACAATTTAAAATCTAGTTTGAAGATGTTAAGGAAGACTTCACTTCACATTTTTTTCTCCATTCCACACTGTGATCTTGATGTGACAGTAACCCAATTTCAACCATGGCAGTGAGGAAAATAGCTGTGGATGAAAAGATAACATTATGGAAAAATCAAGGTCTACAAAAACCACTAGCCCTTGGACTTAGAAAGTTCACTTTGAATTGCTACTACACATTGAAATATATTTTTATCTTTTTTTAAACCACTGAAATAGTTATTGCTTTGTCTCTTATGGCAGTCTAAACTTGCCATAGCTAACCAGATGGGATAGCACATAGCGAGTTGTGACAGATTTGGTAACTTCTGGTACTGATTTGACTTGATTTGTTCATAAGTCTTACTTATTTTTGTACCTAATAGATTGCATTTTTTTCATGTATATCGGTGTGTGTGCAGAATATTATATCAAAGGCATACTTAAGTAAATAAATTTTCATGGCTTCTGATATGAATCCATAAATACGATATTTGAAAAAATGGGCACTAATTAAAGAGCTAACATGCAAAAAATGAAAAATAATAATGGACATTTTAAATTTATGTTGATTTGAATTCTCATGATATCAAAATTTGAAAACAGCACCATCAATTCATTAATATAGATAGCCATAACATATGCAACATAACGGTATATCATGTTTCAATAATTTTATATGTATAATAAAGAACTCTAGGACCTTATCTTACTCCAGTGGACGAAAATACCACTACTTTATACTTTTTAATCAAGTTACACAACACTTTTCTTTTTTTTTGAGTTGGAGTCTCACTCTGTCGCCCAGACTGGAGTGCAGTGGCCGCTCCCTGCCACCGCAGCCTCGACCTGCTGGGCTCCGGCGATCCTTCCGCCTCAGCCTTCCAAGTAGCTGGAACTACAGGTGCGCGCTACCACGCCCTGCTAATTTTTTTTTATTTATTTATTTTAGAGATGAGGTCTCGCTTGCCCAGGCGGGTCTCGAACCAGCGGACTCAGGCAATCCACTCACCTCAGCCTCCCAAAGGCGCGGGATTACAGGCTGAGCCACCGAGCCCGGCTCACAACACTTTTCATTGCCTCAACAAATAAAGAAGAAGAGAGGAAGTCTCATTCCAAATCTCTTAAACCTGAAAGACACATATACTACTTTTATTCACATTCTCTATGTAATAGTCATATATTACCTTTCCTAACTACAAAGTAGATAGAAAAAAATAGTCATCTATGTGACCTAGAAGAATGAACATTAAAGAAAAAAACATGGATATTGAATATCAAATGGCCATGAATGTTGAAAATAAAAATAAAGCAGTAGTAATATGTATCACAGTCCACTTTTTTGTTCATCAGGTTTGAAGTACAATCAAAACATCCATAAGGTCTTACCAAAAGATGCAATTCCAAGGTGCAATCTAATTACATATCCATCTTAAAATCTTGGATCTCTAAGTGATGATTAATGGGACTATTTGGGGGGGGGGAGTTAGTTGTATATACTTGTCAAACTATGCAACATATTGATGCTACTTCTTTAACAACAATTGATAGTATTGAAAAGCCTCTGCTGAAATTTACCTTCCTAAGAAAATTGAGTCTTAGTGACTTTAATATGCAAACCATCTTGCTCTATAGTGTATGTGTGTGTACCCATGTGTTTTGTAAAGACAGAGTCTCAGAGAAGTTCGTAGCCAGCATGTGTTGCTCAAGGGTCTCACAATAGTTTCAGGCCAGGTCAGCCTATATTGTCTAGGCTGACCTCCAACTCCTGAATCCTCCTGCCTCAGCCTCCCAAAGCACTGGAATTACAGGCATGAATCACCACACCTGGCCTATAGTGTGTTTTCTTTTTTTTTTTTTTTGAGTTGGAGTCTCACTGTCGCCCAGACTGGAGAGCAGTGGCCGCTCCCGGCCACCGCAGCCTCGACCTGCCGGGCTCCGGCGATCCTTCCGCCTCAGCCTTCCGAGTAGCCGGAACTACAGGCGCGCGCTACCACGCCCGGCTAATTTTTTGATTTATTGTAGAGATGAGGTCTCGCTTGCCCAGGCGGGTCTCGAACCCGCGGGCTCAGGCAATCCACTCACCTCAGCCTC
>CAUYQG010140239.1:0-15390 GCA_963574415.1 Tarsius wallacei
TTCCAGCTACTTGGAAGGCTGAGGCGGAAGGATCGCCGGAGCCCAGCAGGTCGAGGTTGCGGTGGCCGGGAGCGGCCACTGCACTCCAGTCTGGGCGACAGAGTGAGACTCCAACTCAAAAAAAAAAAAAAAAAAAAAAAAAAAGAAAAATAAAGTTTAATATAATTATGATTATAAATAACCTCCATACCAGCTTATTTCCTTGTTTTATGCTTTTGAACTTTACTGAGATTTATAATACTATTGTCTATCTTTTTATCTTATGTATTTATTTATAGTCCATATTTATGCCTATAAGGCAAAAATAAATATAAGAATACAAACATAAAACAGAATAAAAAGTAGACTAATATAAAAATATATGACAGTCTTATAAATTTGTTACAACTTAGTTCATACTTGTCTTTCTAACACCAAATTTCGCAAATGCAAAATATTATATTGGTTAAATTGAAAAAAAAAAAAGACAACAAAAAACTACTATTAACAAAAAGCACAACTATTCTGATATTAAGACCAAAAAGAAAACTCCAAAAGGACCTTAATCAATGGGGATACATATACACACAAAAAACCGATATAGCACAAAATTTTCAATTTAATGTTAATATTTTTTCTTATAATTAAAATAGCTAGGTGTTGATTTTACTCTTTTATTAAAGAATCAATCTTTACATGTTATTAATCCAACATGCCCATTTTTGACATTTTATTGTTTTATGTATATTTCATATGCTATCCTTTTATTTTATTTAGTAATGAGTAAATTCAAGGCTACTTTATTACTGTGAACTCAACCTTGAGCCATATCCCATTTGTTCAGTATCATAGTCTTAAAAGGGTACAGAATGGATCTCATAATAAATTTTTAATTTCTAAGAGGTTATACCTTCTGCTAATACTTCAAAAAGTAGTTTTATTGCATCATGGCTAGAAAATTTGACCTTATAAAGTATTTTCAGAGACCTAATATGACTAATTATTATAAATGTTCCATCAGTTGCTACAACTATATTCTTATCTTTTGTGTGCAGAAATAACATAGATCTTTACAAAAGGGGGGCACATAAAATCAATAAGGTGCCTGATTCTAATCCAGGCAAAGTGAGGGCCAATGGGAGGCTGAAATGTTACCTGTACCTCGACCACTTATGTACCTAATCCTGACTTGTACATACCCTACATCTTTAAAAACACACTCAAAAAAGAAATCATATAGATCTTTAAATGGTCCTTTATCATAACAACTTATATAGATTATCTCTATACTTAATTATTTCATCTGCCTAACCTGTTACATTGTATTACTGTCCTCTATTCTCGACTGCCTGCTTCCAAGTCTGCTGGTGGGTAGGGTACAATTCCCTCCCATAGGCTTGGCCATGTGTCTTGCTTTGCTAATAAGCAAATACACTGCAGAAACTTGAAAACCATTTGCATAGATTAGCTTGTCTTCTCTCTTGAATTTCTGTCATTGTTATGAGAACATGATCAAGCTAGCCTGCTAGAAGATGAGAGCACAAGTTGAGAGACACGGGACAGAACTCAGTGATTTCAGTCTTCCCAGTAGACGTCCTTCTGTTTCAGTTGATCCCAGTCAACCTCCAAACATATGAATGAGCCTAGCTCACTGCAGCGGTCTTGCTGACACCTCCTCTGCCTTGTTTGTTTATTGTTATGTAACTTTGAAGCAATAGATATCTTATATACTGTCAACAAATAGAACACATGTCTTTAAAACTACTGAGCTTGATTTTGCTTTTAAATCTCCGTGTATTTCTAATACTTTTGGACTGACACATTTTAAATCTGTACATAAACACTCATGATTACTATATACCAGTTGTGAACAGTAATCTCTCATAAACTGAAAAACCAGCCTTCTGTGTCTCATTTAGGGAAAACCTGTGCCCTGAATTCTACTGTATTAAATTGTAACCTCTGCTTTTTACTTCATTTGCATTTGCCTGATACATAATTTTCTAGCTATTTAAAATACTTTAAAAATAGTGTATGCTCATGGTTTAAAAAAAATTTTAAATGTAAAGTGTAAATACTTTCCACTGCTCCATGTTTCCAGTTCCCATTTTTTTCCTATTGTTTGTGCTTTGTATTGTTGATTTAATGAGAAACAGTTGTCGTTATCTGAACATAAGCACATATTCATATGTCTATTCATATATACACATACATAGACAGGAAGCATTAACTTTTACATATATAGTTAACTTTATGTCTTTGTTAAACAGAAAATCTTTCATATTGGTGTAGTAAAATTAATTAATTGTTTGATATGTGGCTTTGAGGTTTGTTTGTTTTTTTAAAGATGTGGGGTACAATTCAGGATTAGGTATATAAGTGGTCATCATACAGGTAAAGTATGGGCCTCCCTTTGCCTGGTTTGACATCATGTACACTTATTAATGCTGTGTCCCCCCACCACCCCTATCCCAGTAGTACCCCACTACCATCAATCCCTTTCTTAAAATATTATGGCAATTGTTCAGGGTCTGCTCATGAGTGAAAACATATGGTACTCTGCTCTTTGTTTCTGTGAAAGATCACTGAATATAATGAACTCTAAATCCATCCAAGTAGCTGCGAAGTCCATATGTTTGTCCTTCTTTATGGCCGCATAACAATCCATTGTATATATGTACCACATTTTATTTATCCAGTCCAGTTTTGATGGGCTGCACAGTTAGTTCCATGTTTTTGCTATTGTGAATAATGCTGCAATAAACATGCATCTGCATATATCTTTTTTGTAGAATAATTTGAGTTCCTCCGGGTATATTCCCAATAAGGGGATTGCTTGGTCATATGGAAAGTCAATTTCTAGTTCTTTCAGAAATCGCCACACTGTTTTCCACAGAGGTTGCACTAGTTTGCATTCCCATGAGCGGCGTAGAAGCGTTCCCTTTTCTCCACACCCTCGTCAGCATCTGTTGTTGTTTATTTTATTAATGATGGCCATTCTTACTGGGGTTAGGTGGTATCTCAATGTGGTTTTGATTTGCCTTTCTCTGAAAATTAGTGAGGCTGAGCACTTTTTCATATGTCTGTTGGCTGCCCGTATATCTTCTTTTGAGAAGTGTCTATTCATGTCTTTTGTCTACTTTTTAATGGGGCTGTTTTTTTCCTTTCGGCACATTTGAGTTCCTTGTGAATCCTAGATGTAAGGTCTTTGCCAGAAATACAGTTGGCAAATCTTTTTTCTCATTCTGTGGGCTGTCTCCCTGCTCCTTTAATGGTTTCTTTTGTTTTGCAGAAGCTTTTCAGTTTGATGACGTCCTGCTTGCCTATCTTATCTCTTATGGCATGGCACCCAGGGTTTTGATGAGGAATTGGTTGCAAGTTCCAATTTCCATAAGGGTGTCTCCTGCATTTTCTAAGGTTCTTATAGTTTGAGGTTTTACGTTTAGGTCTTTGATCCACTTGGAGTTGATTTTTGTGTATGGTGATAGGTAGGGGTCCTGTTTCAATCTTCTGCACTGGTCAGCCAATTTTCCCAGTACCATTTACTGAATAAGTTTTCCTCTCTCCAGTGGTTCCTGGTGGAGGCTTTGTTAAAGATGAGTTGGTTGAGAAATTGAGGATTTGCTTCTGGAATCTCTATCTTGTTCCATTGGTCCGTATGTCTGTTCTTGTACCAATACCAGGCTGCTTTGATTATTATAGCTTTATAATAAAGCTTAAAGTCTGGGAGCATGATGCCTCCTGCTTTGTTTGTTTGTTTGTTTTTGCTGAAGATTGTTTTAGCTATTCGTGGTCATTTATGTTCCATATGAATTCTTGTATTGTCGTTTCCAGGTCTGAGAGGAATGCTGCTGGTAATTTAATGGGTATTGCGTTGAATCTGTAGATTGCTTTTGGTAGGATGGACATCTTAACAATGTTGATTCTTGCTATCCATGAGCATGAAATATTTTTCCATTTGTTTGTGTCTTCTTTGATTTCTTTGAGTAGTGTTTTGTAGTTTTCATTGTAAAGGTCTTTCACTTCTCTGGTTAGGAAGATACCGAGGTATTTCTTTTTGTGTGTGTGTGGCTAATGTGGATTGTGCTTTTTATTTGGTTCTCTGCCTGCTTGTTGTTGTATAAGAAAGCGACTGTCTTTTGCACTTTTGTACCCCAAGACTTTATCAAAGTCCTTTATCAGCAGCATCCATTTATTTTTAAGTATTTTCATCAGCACTTTGTGCTACTTTTTAGTTACCAGTATTCAAAACAGTGTCCAGTACATAGTGATAAATGCTCAAAAAATATCTGTTGGATAAATAGGTATGGGGTGAATGGCTTGTTTACTTAAGTCTGTAACACCAGTTCAATGGTATATAGCAGGCTGAAGAAATGAAAAGAGAGTCGTGGAAACAGCAGAAGTGATGTAGCAGCTGAAGAAGTAGAAAGCGAGGGAGGCATCATATATGCAAGGTTGTGTCACTACACTAAGCCTATTGCCCATTTCCATAGATGTATCTGGCTATCACTTTATCCACATGTGACCTTCTTTAGAGGCTTTTCCTACTGTTGACAATAAAAAAAACCAATATCACTTCAGACACTTATCATGGGCTTTTTTTTTCTTCCCATTAGAGTGTCTCAGAGCAGCTGCCTATAAAAGCTATTGACATGTAACAGTGAAGGGGGCTTCAAGTAGATTACTATTAGTCAATTCTTGCCCTCTGAAGTTATAAGCTATCAGTAAGCCAGCATTTCCTTCCTTTATTCAGAATAACACCTCAAAAAAAGGAATTCTGAGGCAATCCTTAGCATTTTCCTTTAATATGCTTCAAGACACATGGAGGGTACACTTCTCCAGTATGTCACACTAATACAAGTTTTCTCCTTATTCTTATATGGTTCTGGACATCTGGTCACTTATGACCAAAACTTGAAATTTTTTCTGATCTTGATTCACAGTATAAAATAAATTTTACATCAAAATCCAATATACAAATACACACATGCATGGACTTACATAAAAAACTAAGAGGAAAAACGCTCCCTGAAACAATATTTAGCCTCACCATCTGTAATGCACTATTATTTTTTCTATTCTACTCATTTTTTAAAACTGGGTGTTATTTATTAAGATAATTTCCATTACCACTAAGGGACCAAGACCAGCATTTAAAAAATAAGGACTTGACTCATGATTTGAAGTGAAGGAAACAGATTTGCAAAGAATAAAATATATTTGATCAAGAACCTCTTGGATCTATAAATTCACCTCTAAAAATAACACAGACCTCATTTTAGTACAAATTGCACTACAAGGGCGAAAGTTTTATTCCACATGGATATGGTAATTCAAGTCAGAAATACTTAGGTAGGGAAGACACATAGGCACACGCTCACTCTAAGAAAATGTATAAACAATATTTAAGAAATGTTACACTATTACAACTGAGAAACAAGAAACAGATACAGATGTGAAAGATTGATTTTGATACATGACTAGTCAAGATTAACTTTTTTTTTTAAGTTACCATCAAACGCTAGAGTGCAGTGGCATGATCACAGCTCACCACAGCCTCAAACTCCTGGGCTCAGGTGATTCTTTCACCTTAGACTCCTGAGTAGCTGGGACTATAGATGCATGCCATGCCCAGCTAATTTTTTTACTTTTTGTTGAGACAAGGTCTCGTTATGTTGCCCAGACTGGTCTTAAACTCCTGGGCTCAAGCAATCCTTCTGCCTCAGCCTCCCAAAGTTCTGGGATTGCAAGCATGAGCCACCAAGCCCAGCAAGGTAAACATTTAAGTAAATAAAGTGATAAGACAATAGGTACAATATCAATTATTTCTTATTCTTACAGTTGTTACTTTTATTATTTTTATTTTTATTCTTAAAGTTCTTAAAATTCCTAGAAATCACATTCATGTACACGTATAGAACAATGATTACCTTTCTGAAACTAAAAAAAATGTATGTACAAACATCCCCCCCCAGAATTCCTACATGACAGAACAATACCTGCTTAAAAAAATTTGTCACTGTGAGAGTAGCTGGTCGGAAGCTGGTCAAGTTACAAGCATCATCTCCACTTGTTGTCCTTTCAAGTGATCGTCTGCCAACAATACTAGAATTCCTCCTCTCTGACCAAGACCCTTTTCGTTCTAACAAAAAATAAAATAAAATGTTCATTTTTATATATTTTAAATTTAATTTTAAAGCAAGTTTCCAAACACAGAGAAGGATCCACTAAGTTGGATCCATTCAGCATATTGAGTATAGTAGGAGAATTTCACTTCTGGAGAGATTAGTAAGAAAGTACATACCTAAATCTTCCGGTTCTGTTTTTACATCACCAGTATGAAAATAAGTTCCCAACACACAAAGACTTATAGGTTTGGCCAAAGATGAGCTACAAAGAGCAGCTAAGGAGCTACAAAGAGTAATGTACAAATGTACTATGAAATATTCACTACAATGAAAATTTTAGTCACCATATAATGGGCCCTCAGTCTTAGCACTTGAATCTGAAACATGATGATAATTTGCATTCAAAGTATCTGCAAGATTATCGTTATCATGAAAAACAAACAGAACTAGTCTGAAGATTACCAAGGAAATAGAAGACTTGAACAAAACTATAAACAAAATAGACCTAACAGATACTTATACCACACCACACTCATCAAGAGGAGAATACACATCTTTCTCAAGCACTTAGAGAATATTCTCCAAGACAGATATACTAAGGCATAAAACAAGAAACAATAAATTCAAAAAGATGGACATCATACAAAATATGAAATAAACACATATCTATGGTCAATTGATTTTTGGTAAGAGTGCGGGGATCATTCAACGGGGAAAGAATAGCCTTTTCAAAAATGGTGCTGGTACAACTGGATATTCACATTAAAAAAATAAAGTCGGGCTCTATCTCACATGACATACAAACATTAACTCAACATGATGAGTTATAAACCAAAATGCAAAAGATAAATTGATAAAACTCTTAGAAGAATACATACAAGTAAATCTTCCTGATCTTGGGTTCGGTAATGGTTTCTTGAATACAACACCAAAAGTATAGTGATAAAAGAAATAAACATCAAAATTTTAAACTTCTGAGTTGCAAACAATACCATCAAGAAAAGAGAACTCACAGACTGAAAAAATATTTGCTAAGCATTGATCAAATAAGGGATTTGTATCCTGAACATAAAAAGAACACCTACAACTCGATGACAAAAAGATGAAAAATCCATGTAAAAATTAGGTGTCAACTAACCAATAAAAAACCAAAAGCCATTAAAAAATGGGCAGAGGCTACGAATATCTATTTCTCCAAAGAAGATACACAGAGAGCCAACACACACAAAATGAAGCTTAACATCCAGAAAGACAAGTCCAAACTACAATGAATACCACTTTACCTGCACTAGAACAGCTATAATCAAAAGACAGACAATAACAAATTTTGACAATGATATGGAGAAACTAGAACCTTCATATACTGCTAGTGGAATTTTTGAAAGTGTACTCAAGTTGGAAAACAGTTTGGCAGCTCCTCAAAAAGTTAAGCATAGAATTACCATGTAATCCAGCATTTTCACCCCTAACTATATATCCCAGAGAAATAAAACACACGTCCACACAAAGCCTGTATGTGAATGTTCACTACAAGTGGACTGACCCCCAAAAATGGAGTTATGTTTTGGAGGGCGGGCCCCTTGTAGTACACTCAGAATTTGTTCCTCCAGATAAAAACCAAGTTTTTATCTAGAAGTTTTGAGAAGGTTGTGCCACAATTTATGGAAGAAACATCCCGAGTTGTGGAAAACAGATGACTGGTTCTTCTACCGTGACAATGCACCTGCCCACATGCATTGAGTATACAGCCATGTACACTGAGTGTACAGTGTTTTTGACCAAAAACAGCATGACCCCCAGCTCCACCATCCCTGTTTGCCCGATCTCACACTGAACAACTTTTTGGTTTCCCTGGATGAAAAAGGTCCTCAAAGGGAAATGTTTTGCCGATGTGAAAGAGGTGAAACAAACAAACCAAAAAAAGGCAAGAGCAATAAAAGGCATCGAAATTGATTAATTCAAAAACTGTTGTGAGCATCACCATCGTAGGTGTACTTACACACACACCCACACTCACTCATTCACACTTGGACTATTTAGACATGCCAATTCACAAGTGCACAGCTCTGGGATGTAGGGGAAAATCAGAGTACCTAAAGAAAACCCACATAGACATGGGGAGAACATGAAAACTCTACACAGACAGTGGCCCATGTCAAAAATCCATTTTTTTTTCTCATCAATGTTGTAACAAAAGAACATTAAATAAAATGATGTTATTCAAGGATCTGCTGTAAAGTGCACTTTAAATAGGTAACTTGTATGAGAATTATATCTTAATAATGACATTAAATTAAAAAGGCAAAAAAAGAAAATCCTTTTTATGCAATATCATATTGCAGAGTCTACAAATAAAACAAACCTACATAAGAAAAAAGAAAAAAGTATACATTTAGAGATATTTTATTTATAACACTCTTACCTCCAGTGCTAATTTCTACTTCTGTAGAATCTCTTTCCAAACTCCCAGCACTGCTAACAATGTTCATTAAGTGGATGGCAGTCCAAGCAAAAGGCATGCGATATTTCCCAAGTCTTTGGCAAAACTGGTCCGCTTGACTTTTCAGCTTCTCCAATTTCTCCTTGTTCTGCAAAACAAAATCATTACAGAAAGAAATCAATTAAAGGTTATTTCATACCATATAAAGAGATCGGTTAAGCATTCTCAATTCTCAGCAAAGATGGAAAACACTGTGCTTTTCAGAGATCAAGTATCAGCACATTATCCTAATCACTGAACTAACGCAACACATTCTACACATGTATGTGCAGTGTAAAGCTTTGAAGTTTCTGTTGGTGATTATGTTACTCCTGAGAGGGAGGGTAAAAAAGCAAGTGCCAAACATGTATCATGTTTTGCAAGTAGTAGTTTAGGAAAGGAAGCATAACCCTGCTTCTAACCAGCAACTGGTAACTACAAAATATTCTAGGTTATGATTTGTTATATTTTGTTACTCTGTAAAAGACAGAAGCAAATTTGAAATCGTTTCTAACTTGTAACAACGATGAGGTGGGAGTGAAGAAAACAAGCAGGTCAATGACAAGTAAGCTCAGAGTTGTAATGAAAGAAGCAAAGAAAAGAGTATTGGAAGAGGAAGTTCAGAAAGCACCATTAGCAGGGAAAAGCTCAGTTCTTGTTCTTAATCTTAGGAAAATAGAAAGAAACCTTTTTTCTATATTTTGGTAGCTTGTCCAATATTCCTTAAGCATATCTCTCCCGGCTGTTCCAGTATTCGATGTTCAAAGATACAAGGATCACCAGTATTCTTACAGCTAACTCACTGTATCTGAAATTTGTTATCAATAATTCAACAATTTTTTTGCTTTTCTAAATTTATCCAAATTCTAGAAATTAGTCATCTGATGGCAAAACAGAGACTGTATTTTCTATTTTTACTAAATTCCTTAATTATCTGCAGTCAGATGGAAGCCAAGAATATTTGTTTTGCTAGGAAAAGTTCTATCAATATCACTATTTCACAAATTTTAAAAACTTAATTGTCTATGTGTTAAACCTCTGAATTAACTTAGTTCTCTCCAAGAATAAAAATAATTTTTAATTAATTACTTTTGAGATGAGGAAGATTTTAAAGAATAGCATAGCACAAGACACAAGCTAGGTGACAAAGGGAACTTTAAAAAAGGAAGAAAGGAAGTAGGCCAGTGGAAAATATTAACCAACAGTAAAATTCTTTTTATGCTTTGTATAGTACTCTCCCAAATTACACAAGTAATAATGTGGGGGAAATAAGAGCATGACATTCTACCTTCGTGGCATCTGCTTCTTTGAAAATCATATATGGTTCTGCACACTCTCCAATATCTCCTTGTTGTAAGACTTTTTCTAGCTGTTAAAGACAAAAAAGTAAAGATTAATGAAGCTTTAAAAGTCATCCTAAGCCGGCCACCGCGGCTGACATCTATAATCCCAGCACTTTGGGAGGCCGAGGGGAAAGGATTGCCTGAGCCTATGAATTTGAAACCAGCCTGGCCAACTTGGTGAGCCTTCATACCTACAATAAATCAAAAAACTAGTTAGGTGTGGTGGTGCGTGTCTACAATTCCAGTTTCTTAGAAGGCTGAGGCAGAAGGATAACCTGAGTCCAGCAGATGGAGGCTGCGGTGGCTGTTAGCATGCCACGGCATTCTAGCCTGGGCAACAGAGTGAGACTCCAACTAACAAAAAAAAAGGCCAGGCTCCATGGTTCAGCCTGTAATCCCAGCCCTTTGGGAGGCCGAGGTGAATGAACTGCCTGAGCCCGCAGGTTCGAGACCCGCCTGGGCAATTTGGCGAGACATCTCTACAATAAAAATCAAAAATTAGCCGGGCATGGTAGCACACGCCTGTAGTTCCAGCTACTTGGAAGGCTGAGGCGGAAGGATCACCAGAGCCCAGCAGGTCGAGGCTGCAGTGGCCGGAAGCAGCCACTGCACTCCAGTCTGGGTGACAGAGTGAGACTCCAACTCAAAAAAAAAAAAAAAGTCATCCTGGCAGGGCGCAGAGGCTCATACTTTCTGAAGTAACCCCAGCACTTCAGAAAGCCAAGGTGTGAGGGGACTGCCTGAGCCCAGGGGTTGGAGACCAGCCTGGGCAACTTGGCGAGATCTCATCTCTACAATCAACCAATCAATCAATCAATCAAATTAGCTGGGTGTGGTAGCACATGCCTGGGGTTCCAGCTACTTGAAAGGCTGAGGTCGAAGGATTACCGGAGCCAGCAGACCAAGGCTGTGGTGGCCATAAGCGTGCTACTACACTCTGGCCTGGGCAACAGAGCGAGACTCCAACTCAAAAAAACAAACAAAAACAAGACGTCAATGCTACCCAATGCAATCTATAGATTTAATGCAATTCCAATTTCAATGATTTTTTTTTTTACAGAACTAGAAAAATCTATCCTAAAATTCATATGGAATCTCAAGACAAACCGGAAAAAAAAAAAAAAGTTGGAGGTCTCAAACCTCCTGAGGTGAAAATATATTACAAAACTACAGTAATCAAAAGAATGTGGTATTGGTGAAAAGATAGACATACAGACTAATGAAAGTGAATAGAAAGCCCAGACATAAACCCTTGCATATACAATCATATAATTTTTGGCAAGGATGTCAAGACCATTCAATGGCAAAAGGACAATCTTTTTAACATACACTGTTGGACCCTTACCTTACACCATATACAAAAATTAATTCAAGAAGGATCAAAGACGTAAATGTAAGGCCTACATTACCATATGATTTCTTAAATGTGGCACCAAAATCACGTAATAAAAGTAAAAATAAATAAACTAGACTACACCAAAAGACAAAATAAACAGAGTGAAAAGGCAACCTACAGAGTGGAAGAAAATATCTGCAAAGCACATATCTGACAAAGGATTAAAAGCCAGAATACATTCTTAAAATCCTACAACTGAACAATAGAAAACCAAACCTTAATGACAAATGGACAAAGGAAAAGAATAGATATTTCTCCAAAGAAGATATATAAATGGCCCACAAGCATATGAAAAGATGCTCAACATTACAACACATTAGAGAAATGCAAATCAAAACCACTATGAGATATGATGTCGTACCCATCAGAATGATTACACAACAAATAAAACAAATAAACAAAAACAAACAAACAAACAGAAAACAAGTGTTGGTAAAGATGTGGAAAAACTGCAACCCTTGTGCAAAATTATGTAGCTGCTATAGAAAACAGTATGGAGGTTCCCAAAAAAATTAAAAATAGAATTACCATGTGATCCAGCCATTCCACTTCCAGGCATATGCTCACAAGAATTGAAAGCAGGGACTCCAACAGATATTGAATGCCCATGTTCATAACAGTATTATTCACAATAACCAAAAGATGAAAGCAACACAAGTGTCCATCAAAAGATGAGTGGATAAACAAAATGTGGCATATACACACAGTGGAATATTATTCAGCTTTTTTTTTTTTTTTTTAAAGGAAATTCTAATACATGCTACAACCTGGATGAACCCTGAAGACATCATGCTAAGTGAAACAAGCAAGTCACAAGAAAGGCAAATACTTTAAGATTCCGCTAAGATGAGATGTCTAGAGTAGAGTCAGATTCCCAGATACAGGAAGGAGAATGGCAGCTGGCGAGGGCTGGGGAAGATGCGGAGTCACTGTTTAATGGGTATAGAGTTTCAGTTTCAGTTTTGCAATCTGAAAAAGTTCTGGAGACTGGCTGCACAACAATGTGAATATACTTTTTTTTTTTTTGAGTTGGAGTCTCACTCTGTTGCCCCACCTGGAGGACTGTGGCACACTCACAGCCACTACAGCATCAACCTGCTGGGCTCCAGCGATCCTCCCGCCTCATTCTTCCAAGTAGCCAGAACTACAGGCTCGTGCTACCATGCCCGGCTAATTTTTGATTTATTGCAGAGATGAGGCCTTGCCAAGTTGCCCTGTCTGGTCTCGAACCCACGGGCTCAGGCAATCCACTCACCCTGGCCTCCCAAAGTACTAGGATTATAGGCTGAGCCACTGAGTTCGGCAGTGAATATACTTAATACTGAATCATGTGCTTTAAAATGGTTAAGACAATACATTTTATGCTACACATAGTTTATTACAATTTTAAAATTTTAAAAAGCAGTCCATCATAAATGCATCTCTAGTTAATATATCAAAATGCAAAATTACAATTTTTAAAAATATAATTTTGTTTGTATAAGCTACAAAATTATGATTTAAGAATGACAACTCACAAAATAATACTAAGTGGCCAATACAATAATCTCCACTTATATTTCTCCAAGGTGTCTCACTTTCCATCTATAAAATTTTTAAGATTCTTTTAAAAAAGAAATACAAATAAAATAGAATGAAAGTCCTGAAACCAAATCAAGTGCATGAGAAATTCAGGTCATAACAAAACTGGACTTCAAAGTAGAACTGAACAGAGGGTATATAAAGGTTCTTACAAATTAATAAGATACAGAAAACACAATCCAATGAGATTGATGTGAAATACACAGGTATACACACATATATATGAACAGACATATATAAATTCACTGAGTGGCACACTTAAAATTTGTGTACTTTATGTATATTGCACTAAAAATCACAAACACATTAAAAATGAGTTAACAATCTGAACAAGCACTTAACAAAACAGAATGTCCAAATGGCCAATAAATTACTCAATGTTCTTAGTTACCAGGCATTGTAAATTAAAGCCAAATTGATACAATCCTATAAACATATCAAAAATAAGTAAAATGAATAAAATTAAAATGTAAAATAAAATCTGATGATAATAGCAAGTGTTAAGAAGGAAACAGAGCAATTAAATTCTCAAACTGCTAATGGAAGAGCAAATTGTAGTAACATTTTTGGAAGACTGACTGTTTCTACCAAAACTGAATATATAAATACCCTCTGCTCTAGTCATTCAACCCATCTGTATAACCAATAGAAATGCAAACATATTTGCACCAAAAATCATCTACAAGACTGTTTGCAACAGCATTCTTTGTAATATTCAAAAGCAGTACAGATACTATATTGAAAGAAGCCAGGTACAAAAAACTGGATATTATATGACTGTGTACAAAATTCAAGAAGAGGAAAAGTTAAATGGTGGTGACAGAAGTTAGAATACTAGTTATCTGGTGGAAGGGAGGGGTGGTCACCATAAAGAGAAACAAGAGAACCCTCCAGGGTGATGGAAATATTGTAAAACTTGAGCTCAGTGGTGATTACACTGATGAAAACACGTAAGAATTCATCAAGCTGTTCACCTCAGATATGTATATTATATGAATCACACTGAATGTATTTTGTGTTTCAATTTTTAAAAATGGATCAATGACAAGTATAAATAACTAAAATTCATATTCACTGCTGGTAAGACTGCACCACCACAGATATTTTAGAAGCCTGTTTGGCAGCATCTACCAAAGTTGACATACAAATATCCTATGACTCAGCAATTGTACTCCTAGGAAAATACTAGACAGAAACGAGGACAAATGTCTATCCTCATAGACTGCAAATGCTCACGGAATTACCAATAAAAGCCACAAACTTAAATGCACCAAAATGTCCAACAACAATAAAATGGGTAAACTGTGATACATTCATACAATAAAATACTACTAAGCAATGAAAATGAATTTTTAAGCGGCTGCATACAACACAGATTAACCAGACAATCATGTGGAATAGAATAAGGAAGATAAAAATATACTGATATACCCTGTTTGATCCCATTAGTACAGTGTTCAAAATCAGGCAAAAATTGAGAAAGAGGGAGGAAGAGGGGAATGGAATGAGTCATATGGGTGGTATCTGGGATTCCGCTTATGTTTTATTTATTAACCTGGCTGGGTCGTCACATAAGTGTATTCATTTTGAGATAACTAAACTATATACTTATAACATGTGTTCTTTCTATAATTATGTCATCCTTCAATACAAATTTAATTAAAATAATTTTCTGTGTACTGTATTAAAATCACCTTATTATAATCCAAGGTTTTATCTATATGATTTGTATTCTTGTTCTCTAAAGTGGCAAATACAGATAGACAAAAATCCAAACACAGTGGTGTAACTCCTTCACATATTAACCAGAAAGTAACTATGTTAATAAAGAGGGCACCAAAAAAATCAAGGAATTAATCCTGGCCGAACCAGAATCCCAGCATCCCAGACAGTGATGGATTAAATTATAGGAAATAGTCCTAGTTCTTCACCCTTACTGTAGTCCTCTTATTTGCTATGTGATACTGCAGTTCCTCCCAAAGGAGATAACAGATATGTATCCCAATGCCCTGAGTTTATGTTCTGTCACGTGTCCTGTTTTGGCCACGGAGCAGTAGTTGGTGCAATGTGCCTAAAGACTTGAAAACCACTCGCACAACTGGCTCTGCTAGTCAGCTCTTCTATAATCCCATGAACATACCAGGCTAGTCTGCTGGAAATGAAGAGACACACAGGCAAGAACACCTCCAGCTCAATCAACTGAACCCCTGCCAACCTGCAGACACCCAAAGGAGCTCAGCCATCTTACCACAGTACAGCCTACATTAGCTGACCAAGAAAAAACTTAGATGCATGAACTAAATAAATGCTATTGTTGTATTCCACTGGGATTTTATGTTTTTGTTCTTTTTTTTTTTTTGAGTTGGAGTCTCACTCCGTCGCCCAGACTGGAGTGCAGTGGCCGCTCCCGGCCACCGCAGCCTCGACCTGCTGGGCTCCGGCGATCCTTCCGCCTCAGCCTTCCAAGTAGCTGGAACTACAGGT
>CAUYQG010140240.1:0-19803 GCA_963574415.1 Tarsius wallacei
TGGAAATTGGAACTGGCAACCAACTCCTAATCAAAACCCCAAGTACCCATACCTTAAGAGATAAGATAGACAAATGGGACCTCATCAAACTGACAATCTTCTGCAAAGCCAAAGAAACCATCAAGAGAGCAAAGAGACAGCCTACAGACAGGGAAAAAATATTTGCCAACTGTATATCCGACAAAGCCCTAACATCTAGGATCTGCAAGGAGCACAAATGTGCCGAAAGTAAAAAAGCAAACAGTCCCTTTAAAATGTGGGCTGTCTTGATGGTTTCTTTTGCTTTGCAGAAGCTCATTAGTTTGATGAGGTCCCATTTGTCTATCTTATCTCTTAAGGTATGGGTACTTGGGGTTTTGATTAGGAGTTGGTTGCCAGTTCCAATTTCCATAGGGGTGTCTCTTGCATTTTCTAAGGTTCTTGTAGTTTGAGGTTTTATGTTTAGGTCTTTGACCCATTTAGAGTTGATTTTTGTGTACGGTGACAGGTAGGGTTCTTGTTTTAACCTTCTGCATGTGGTCAGCCAGTTTTCTAGCACCATTTACTGAACAGGTTCTCCTTTCCCCAGTGCTTGGTGGTGGAGGCTTTGTCAAAGATGAGTTGGCTGAGAAATTGAAGTGTTGCTTCTGGAATCTCTATGCTGTTCCATTGGTCTGTATGCTTGTTCTTGTACCAATACCAGACTGTTTTAATAAAGTTTAAGTCTGGGAGTGTGATAGCTCCAACTTTGCTTTTTGTTAGTTAGTTTGTTTGTTTGTTTTGTTTCATTTTGTTTTGTTTTGTTTCCTGAGGATTGTTTTGTCTATTCGTAGTCATTTGTGCTTCCATATGAATTTCTGTATTGTGGTTTCCAGGTCTGAGAAGAATGATGCTGGTAATTTAATGGGTATTGCATTAAATCTGTAGATTGTCTTGGGTAAAATTGACATTTTATCAATGTTGATTCTTCCAATGCATAGACATGAAATATTTTTCCATTTGTATGTGTCACCTTTCATTTCTTTGAGCTGTGTTTTGTAGTTTTCATTGAAAAGGTTTTTCATGTCTCTGGTAGGAAGGATCGCTGGAGCCCAGCAGGTCGAGGCTGCAGTGGCCGAGAACGGGCATACACTCCAGTCTGGGCGACAGAGTGAGACTCCAACTCAAAAAACAAAAAAAAAAGGAAATCTTGTTTTTTTTGATTCTAGCTCCCTCCATTGTGATTGAAGAAGGCAACTTCTGGAATAAAATTCTTCTATTATCTAAAAAAATGTATAATAATAATTTTACTTTGACAAAAAATTTCCAAGATCAAACTCATCAGGTAAATTGTTTCCATGAATATTAGTTATTCTATTCAAATTCATTACCTATTTTTCAATATAAATACTAATATTTTATTTAATGTCTATTTTGTTGAATATTTTTCAATTAAATAGTATAAACATATAAATCTTCTCATTTAATTTCATTCTCATATACAATACGAATTTATCCAAAAATAAAAATTTTATTTAAAAATTCTTCCCAAAAGTTGAGATATTATAAAACTCACTTATACAACTTTAGACCTAAATTTTATACATCATTTGACCTTCATCATTTAGATTGAAGTATTATAGAGAAATATTGAAGTCTTCTGTCTGCAAGGTTTATTTTTTATAATTGCAATTTTGTAAAAGTTTCAAAAGGTGAAATCTTCTGTGCTAATTGAATATATGTATTAAATATTTTCAGGTTTTTTTGGAACAAAATGCCATCAAAATTTAGAGAAATCTTTTACAAATCATTTGATACCATGTTGAAGACTAAGATTGTTTTACAAAATAGTTCATAAAGGCTCTGATACCCTAAAATCAGATCAAAGATGATAATCAAAACAGTGATTGTTATATTATGCTGAAGTGTTTGTTTTAAATAATTGGGGGATCAGTGATATATTTCCTAATATGTATAAAGTTTCATCTCCTTATCTTCAATTGTGATTAGTAGAATATTTATTCATTTGATCAGATTCAAGAATTATTTGCCAATTCCAAGTACATCTCTCCTTCACAGGTTCTTTAGTAGGGGCATTCTTTTCACTCTACAGCTGTGTTCTACCAAAAATTGTATTTGTGTTACAGCAAAAATAGATATTGTCATCTTCATTGTTGAACTTTTTGACTGAGTTTACAGCAGCATTAACAATATAGTCAGATCTTTTACCTTGGTAGAATAAAATTTCAATGTTTCACTTTTGTTCCTATGAAGAACAAAATTTAACCTTTAGTGTAAATAGCTGAGGTTCTCTTATTTGAAACTCTTGAAGACAATGTAATAAACAGGTATCTATTTTCAGAGTTCTTTTTCACGGAATAGACTTATTAATAGCCCTCTCCTCCCTATTTGCATGCGAAAAACAAAACAATACAAAAACTCTTGAAATGACTTAAATTCAAGACAAGATTAATTTAGAATAGCCATTTAACTAAATGAAAATTTAGATTTTATAGATTGACATATTTCACCTCCACACTTGCAAGGGTTTTGTTGCTGTCTTTGAGCATAATCTTTTAAAAATGGTGACACTTCAGTAGTAGGTTTGTGCCTTCTGATGCTCATGTGGTCAGTACAACCTTTGTGGTAGTTGGTAGATACTGAAAAGCATTTTATGCAAATTGCAAGTTTGTTATCAACTTTCTTGAGAAATGGAAATTCAGAACTTACTTTTTTAAATGCACATCTCTATTTTTCTAAGCAATTGCTCTTGACATATCTTATTGAAAAGTAAACAGGGTTAACAGAAGTTCAAAGTCAAAGAGTTGGAGATGTACACTGCACAATTTGTTTTTTAAAAAACATAATATTTAGAGTGTTCAGTATTCTCTATGCTCTGCAGCAGAACTTCATAACTTCCCTCTCTTCACAAAATTCATTTATAGCTGGCCTATAATTTTAAATATCTCTCTCTGATCCAGAGGATTAATATCGTGACAGCTTCAAGCATCCCACAAGACTAGGCACAGCAGGGAACAACTAGTTGGTAGACCAAAGGACCACCGGGGACCATAGAGTAGATTCCTTTTCCCATCATCAGTACCCAGTACCAGAGGGAGTTAACTGTCCCTTGCTGTTTCTTTCAAAGCACATTTTATCAGCTGGCACCCTGCATGCTGCCCTTAAAAGGGAGGTGGTAGATTTGTTGCATCTGGAAAAGATCAAGTATAAAAAGAGGTATGTTGTTGGTTTTCCTGTAGATTTAACCATGTGTTAAAGTGAGAACTCCATTCTCAGACAAATGTCTCACATACCACAAAAGAGATTACGGCAGAAGCTGGGAGTACAATGTGGAGATTGACCAACCCACTCTGACTTTTTAAATGCAATTATTAAGCAACATTTTTTGTTAAAAAATGACAAATTCAGGAAATTCTTAAGAGTACCAGGCTCTAGGACAAACACAATAAAGGACCAAAACTGGCAAACTAGGACATCTGGTCTCATTGACATAGGCTATGTGAAAAGACATGGAACACAGATATTTGAACTACTAAGAAGGAAAGAAAAATAAATAAGTTAACTGGCTAGTCATAATCTAGAATCACCAGGTTCGAAATAGTTTGTATAATTATTAATACATTTCTTCATAAGACAAAACTCATATTCTCTGTGGCCAATTGCACCATAGGTGGTACAATTTTAAGAGACCAAATGCATTTTTCCTACTGTGCCAGTATAAAACATGTATTCCAATTTGATCCACCTGTCTACTAAAATGATGAATGATATGATATTTGATGATAATTCCCTCATGTTAGGAAGGCAGCATAAATAAGTGATAACCAGCACAGTTTTGGTGCCAAACTGCTTGGGTTTCTAAGTCAGCTAAGTCATTTACTAGCTATGTGACTTGGTCAAGTTATTTACCTCTCTGTGGTTCTGATTCTTCACTTTCAAAATGGGGATATTAAAGATATTTTCCTAAGGTGGTTATGAGGGTTAAGTGAGCTAATATATGAGAACTGTTAGGATAGTGCCTGGCACACAGAAATCATGCAATAATTGTAAGTATAGGTTATTATTATTATTATTTCACTCAACTTTCCAAGAAACTCGAAAGAAGATGATATACACCTGGTATTTTAAATTAAACAAATAAATTATATTTAATTAGATATAAAACTTTGGTTATTAGATTAACTTCCATTTAACATTTATGGTCAGCCTGAAACTAATTAAAACAAGGTTTTAGAGCAAGAGAAACACATTTACTGAAGACATGGTACTTACAAAGACAAAACCTTTGTAAGTTAAGTTGTGGGATAATTTTTATTTTGTGTAGAAATATCATTGATGTTACCTGCAGTTAAGATGGAGAAGTAAAAAAATAAATTTAACTTTTGCTGGCTATTATTTGTAAAAAAAATTTAAGGTTACATTTGAGTTATGAAGGATATAGGATAAATCCGAATGAACTAATTTTAACTATTTTCTTCTGAACTACAGATGCGCAATAAACAGATACTCTTAATATTGGAGTGATAGTTATAAAGTAATACACGTAAGCAACCTTATGAAGATATTCATGGGTCTTATACTCATGAATATGTTTTTATCAGGTATGATCCCAGGCATCTGACCCCTTGACCTGAACTTGAGGTATCTGCCTGGTGAATCTGAGCTTTGATGGACTCTTGACAGCTCACTGAGCAGGAAGAAAGGAATAAGGAAAGTTACTCATCTGGAGAGGTTTTGAATGTGAGGAAAGTATACTTTCCAAGGTTTAAATAACTGCAATTATAAGAAAAAAATAAACCGAAAATGACTTATGTTTTTTATGGATTTCACCTTAGCTTAGCATGGTTTCAGCAAGGAGCTATAGCCTGTCAATTAAAAAACGTAGCCTTTGCAGCAACTTGGTTGGAACTGGAGATTATCATCCTAAGTAAAATGACTCAGAAAAAAGAAAACCAAGCACTGCATGTTCTCACTCATGTAGGAGCTAAACAATCACAAAAACAGAAATAATAGTCACTGGGACATCAATAAGGGTAGGAAGGTTAGGGTTCACAATGTACTACTATCTGGGGAATGGATCACCTGAGATCCAATCCGTCCTACTACATAATATGTCCACATAACGAATATATACGTGTACTTCCTGAATCTAAAATAAAATATATATTATATATACTTGAGAAAAAAATGTGAGCTCTGAAGTCAGACTTGGCTTTGAATTATGGCTCTTTTACTAACTAGCCATGTGGTGATAGCAACTTAGTTGACTTCTTTGTGCTCAAATGGTCTCACCTATAAAATAGAAACCACAGGTCATTTTTTGGGAATTAGATAATGTGCACTTAAAGTATTTAGAATGGCAGGCGATAAATGCTTAATGTTAGTAGTTGCCATCATGGTCATTATCATCATCATTTAAGCCAGTGGTTCTCAACCAGGGGTGGTTTTTTTTCCCTTCTGGGGAATATTTGGCAATGTCTATAAATAATGTTGGTTGTCACAACTCAGGGAAGCTAAGGATGCTGCTAAAATCCCTATCATGCCCACCACAAAGAATTATCAAGCCCAAAATGTCAATAGTGCTGAGACTGAAAAACACCAATTTAAGTGATTCTATTGTTGAAAATAAAGTTTAAAGGCCAACGAACATTTTCAAAATGTTGCAGATAACTCTGATTAACCCTAACTTAGTAAATCAATATCCTCTAAGCTTCTATTAAGTAAACTATAAATTACCAAGAATCAGAAATCTTCATGAACATATAATTATGCAATAGGGAAAAGTTTCTGAGGGAATAATATACAAATCAAAGTAGTAAATGGAAGTAAGTAAAGAATAAAGGATGAAAGATGAAGTAGAAGACATTAGAGGAATGTCTTCCAAGTGGGAGCAGAACTTGAGTGAGAAGAGGAGAATCTGAGGAATATTATTTTAGGCCTACTGTTCTACCTCTCCCTGACATTCCTTTTCCCAGGATTCTGGCATAGGTTTTAGTTAATTTCAAATTTTAAATGAATGAATGAAAAGTTATTCAAATATTATTTGATAGTTATAAAAATTAATATTTTATTACAGACTACCCATAGATGATTGCCATAATTGGTGCATTTCCATTTGTAAATTTAGGGGAAATTTGAGGCTAGTGAAATGCAAGGCATTGAATAATGCCAGTAATTAAAGTGCTCTTATGACTTTCTGCCCTAACAATTTTCAACTAAAATGTTCTTGGAGTGATGACATTTTAGTAAGAAAGGGATTCCATTATCCAATAAATTTTTATGAATTCTTTAGAGAATTTACTTCTGTGAGAACTTTGAGAAACAGTTGGCAAGAAAATTACTTTTTCTCTAATGGGGAAAAAAAACTTTCTTAAATGGTAGAATAAAACTTCATTATTTCAGGAACAAAACAAAACATAACAAAACAAAACCACATGACATGTAGAAAGATACATTAATGAGTATGCCAGACCATAGAAAAAAACCAAAAGAAAAAAAGTTATCAAGAACTCAAAAAATCATAATTCCTATCAGATAAATAAGTATTTTGATGAATATGTAACCATAATAAACTCATGGCTTGCATGAGTTTTTATATATCTTGACATATCTTAATCAGGAAGGATTATCAAGATGAAGTGTCTCTCTGAAAATCTTCTTGGAAGACTTAGAACTGAGGCTTAAACCCTAGAAGAAGGCAGAACACACATTGCTGAGGTTAGTAAAAGAATTCTTTAACTTTGTTATTCCCATGGATCGCATTTATAATGTCATCAGGCCTAAAAGAGTCCTTGGACATCATATTTTGGACCTCCATATAGTGTATAAATCTCATGGAACAGAGAGTTAGAAGACCAAGTTCAAGTTCTAGATACAAAGAACTTGGAAAACTTTTAACCTCTCTGAGTAAGGGTTCTCTTTTGTTAAAAGATGTTACAAGTAGCAAATGCAGATGAAAAGTTTCTTTTTATTATTTATTCTTAAAAATAATGAGATTTAAGAGCAAAGGCTTTGACAAACACAAAATCGTATCCACTTCTTACACTTCCTTGTTACTTTAAAGTAGTAGTTCAAGTTCTCTGAGTCTGTTTCATTTTTAAGTGGACATGATAATTTATACACATAGTTAAAATACCCAGCAAAGTGTTGCATAGGTTTGATAATTTATACACATAGTTAAAATACCCAGCAAAGTGTTGTATAGGTTTAGTCACTTAATAAATACCATCTTTCATCCCCCACCCCTGGAGAATAGGTATGACACATTTTAAGACATCTAAAACTGTACATAAAAATCTGAACTGAAAAATAAATACATTGAAATTAGTCTCTTTAGCATATCTATTGAATTTACGTGCTTATGTTTATCTGTGGTGAAACTTAAAATGATTATTTTAAAATCATCATGGAGATTAAAAAAAATCTTATTAAATCAAGCACATTCATGAAGATTTTTATTTAAAAGTTATTTTCGTGTTTTGTTTGGGGCAATAATGAAGCTTGTTATATTGTTCTTTCTCACCCCTCCCTTGTGCCCTCTTTTTATCATGAAAGTTTCTTACTACACAATTCTTTCAAATGTGGCTCTCTTCCTGAAGTCTCCTCTTATTATCATAGCTAAAGGAGAAGGAGCCTACTGCCTTTACTTCTGTAGTTCTGAACTTATATTATCACTTGTCACTTATCAACACACTGCCCCATGATAGATATTTGAGCAACAACATATTTCTCTATTAAATTAGAAGTGTCTTGTGTTGAAACTACCTTGTTTATCATTACTACCACACAGCATTGTAAGTCCCTAAGTTTATGAAACATTAATTGCTTAATGCGTATTTGATGAACATGCAGATTCGGCTATAAATAATGTTTTGTATCCAGATTATACAGCTTTATAATTTAATTTCTTACATTTTTCCAATTAAAATAGATCTGCTATATATACTTTTATTTTAGTTATTTTTCTTCATATGTTGCCATTGGAATGTGAGGCCTTTAAAGCCAAGAAGGCATATCTTAAGTATCTTTTCATATCTATTTCCCATTTGTTAATGAGTATCACATTTAAAAAAGATCTTTAGTGGATTAAATAAATGTTTTATAGAGGGCATTACATTTGTTTTTTTTGTTTGTTTGTTTGTTTTTGTTTTTGAGTTGGAGTCTCACTCTGTCGCCCAGACTGGAGTGCAGTGGCTGCTCCCGGCCACCGCAGCCTCGACCTGCTGGGCTCCGGCGATCCTTCCGCCTCAGCCTTCCAAGTAGCTGGAACTACAGGCACGCACTACCACGCCCGGCTAATTTTTTGATTTATTGTAGAGATGAGGTCTTGCTTGCCCAGGCGGGTCTCGAACCTTCGGGCTCAGGCAATTCACTCACCTTATCCTCCCAAAGGCGCGGGATTACAGGCTGAGCCATCGAGCCCGGCTCATTTGTTTTTTATGGATTCTGACTAACTGGAATTACATCACATATTCTAAACAACATACTGATTTGATTCAATCAAAGAAGAAAGCTGCATTATTGAGTGCCTTCTATGTGCAAGGCAAAATACTAAGTACTTTATATTTGTAATTGATATTAACTTTTTTCTCACTCAGTAGTACTTGATAGAGATTCGCTCCATGGGCAAAAGTTATATACTCCATAGGCAGGAGTTAATATAGTTTAACTGTTAGTCCCATATTCACTATATCACACCAAAATATGTCAACTGATTAATAAAAACATTTTTCAAATAGAGTTTGAATTGTTAGTAGAATAAAAATATAATTTTGCATCTATTGGCAAAAATTATGTGTATATGTACTGCAGCCATCTAATGAAGTAAAAATAGTTAATGAACAGTCCATGTCTGTGTCTTTTATTTTGCAATACAGTTGGCAAAGCTAATGCTTTTGGGTCCTTCTGAATTGGTGAGAGAATAAATAGACTCCTACATCTGGAGAAATGTGGTTTGTGGCTTTGTTCTGATTTTGGTATCTGGTGCCAGGTATCCTTCACCTGGGGTGGGGTGTTATTTTGGTAAAAAATAGAACTCATTACTTGTTCTCAAAAGAATGCTGTATTTCAGAACAATGCTATTGTTAGAAGAACTTTGATTTTAGTGACCTAATGTCAAGAATGTTTTTAAACACTCTGTTATCCTTCCCAACAATTTAGATAAGCCAGACATAACATATGTGAGAAGTTATCTAAATTTTTCAGCAATAAAACACATGATGAAAGCTTTGCTTCCCCGTAGGTATCATCCAGTATTGGTAACCAAGTTCTTGTTCTTTCTTTTTTATTGTTTAAGGCTGTAGCTCATCACTCTTGTGATTCTTTCCAAAGTTCTATGGCATCATTGTTTGAGATTCACCACATGTGTCTTTGATCCCTGCCCAGTAGGTGCCTTGGCTACATGCCAGTTTAGCACTTATTATTTTAAGGACTTTGATTTGTTCACTTGCTTCTGATTTTATCATGCTGTAGCATACACACTCAAATGGCCATCTTTGTGATGAAAGAAACTCACAAGATATCAACCTGTTTTAGCTAGACTCTTACCTGTGTACTTGCCACTTGAGAGATTTGATATAGTCTACCTAATTTTGGATGGACTGGTCTCTGGAACAAAATCCCTTCTCACTGTTTTTGAGAAACTTTGTTTAGAATGTAGACAATGCATAACCCTATAATTTATTATAGGGGAGTAATTTGTTGTGACCATTTTATAAAAAGAAAAGATAGGGAGATGGATGGGAGTGGGTACAGAGAGAATGAGCCTTCTGTTTAGTTTTATTTCTTGTGGATTAGTCAAGACATCAGAACTATATTATGAGATCCTTAGGCTCTCTAAGTTAAACATCAGTTTTCTTAGATCAGTTCAGCATCTCTTTTCCTCTACCTTTACTTTTTTAGTAGGGAGAGGAACTCCAGAATGTATTGAAAAATATGGACCAAACACAAAAATCGTAGAAAAATTTCAAGACAGAATTCTGGTAAACTTAGAGTACTAGGCTGATCTGAGAGATTTCACCCCATCCCCCCAAACACTGATATCAAAGATATATCCAGGAACTAAATAATTCCAAGAGGCTCACAAGAGGGCACAGGCCTTGATAGGTTTTAAGCACCACATGGAAAAGTACATCCAAGCTAATTTTCATGTGAGTCCAGGTTGCTAATTGATCCATGAGTATGAACTAATGGCCCCAGGGGGCGGTTACATATATGGGAGGTGGAAAAAGTTTAGTTGGCTCTGTGGGTGAGAAATTACAACTCCGCAAGAATGAAAGCAAGTGCCATCATGCAGACTCATTATATCTTTATGATATCCCAAACTAGGATGTTAACAAAGAATAAATCTTAGTGTCATCAAAACAAATTCATTATCCCAGATGAGCAAAAATAAAACTGTTCTTTAGGGATATTCCAGTAACCCATAAAGGTACCTGTGGAAGCAAACAAACACATAAACAAAGCACACACACAAAAACCAAGCTTCATTAAAGATAAGTTTATACAAGTTAATTACCAACCATACAAGGACATACTGTATAAACAAAGCAAAATATCTTTAAAAATATAAAGCAAAACTGTCAGAAACAGAACTATAGTGGAGGATTTCCATTGCTGTGATATTTTGGGAAATTAATTAGATAATTATTAATACAAACGTTTATATGATCATATTCTAGCTCTCTTCTTTCCTCTAGAAAATGATGAAATAACTTTAGAAACATTCTTTTTAAAGATGATTTTGATTATATATACGAATATTATATAGCCAATTAAATACTTTAAGTCAGTATAAAATAGGCATTTTTAAAAACGTAAGTTAAAAGGATAGAACAAAAAGCACATACAGAAAATATTACTTTTTAAAAAAGAAAATATATTAAAATATTTCCAGAATTAGGATAATGAAAAATTTCATGGATATATTTATGCATCCTCTATATTTCTCAAATTTCTATAATTAGGAGTAGAATTAAAATGATAAGACATGAGAGAGCCCTGATAGTTGGCAAAATCATACATAATTTGATACTGTTGGAATTGCAAATAAGCTTAGAAAATGGGTAGAAGCTGAGACCGGAAAGGTCACTAAGAGTCTCATCATGAATATTAAATGTATTTTTTTAAAAGATATATAACTTCTCTCCAAAGGTTTTGGGAAATGAAACATTTTAAGCTCGGAAGTATTTATCAAAAATCACTCAGGCTTTACAATGTAGATTGGCGAGTGCAAAATAACACAGAAAACCAGGCTACTGCAGTATTAATATCTAATATTTATTAGGTGCCTACTGTGTGCCAGAGACCACGTGTTGTACACTTTGCGTATTCTAGTTTGCTTAATTTTTGCAACAGGTAGAAACTATTATCATCACCCTCTTATAAATAGGAAAACAGAGACTAAAGAAGTTGCCCAGGGTTTCTCAGCACATGGTAGAGCCCAGCTCCCATTACAGGTCATCCAAAATTAGCTTGTAGGCTCTTCCCTACTGCTTTATCCTGTTGCCTGCTAAAGAAGAGAACTGGGTAGAGACAAATCTATAGCAAAAGAAAGAGAGAAAGAGATGGGTCCAAGATGTTTAATTAACATCTCTTGCTGATAAAGTGGATTTGAGGTAGGGAGTTAAGGAGAGAAGGCAGTCAAGAGCAATTTGGGAGAGACAGGCAGAACTAAATGTTTTTGCACATAACACAATAATCAATAAAATCACTGAAGAAAACAGGGCATTTCATTCATTTTAATATCTAATGAATGTCTATATCTTCTTATATTTGAGTGATTAAAATGCTACAAAATAGAAGTGGCTTAGTCTTAGGATACATTGAGAGTAGTATGGAGAGCACTTCAGGATATGGCATTACTCAGCTTTGTGGGTTTTAACAAGTGATTTCCTTACTGCTCTGATGGAGCTCAAGTTTCTTTTCTTTCTTTATATTATTGTTTTTTAAGTTTCAATAACTTTAGCGATACAAGCTGTTTTTGGTTATATGGATGATTGTGTAGTGATGACATCTGGGCTTTTAGTGTACCCATCCCCTGAATAGTGTACATTGTACCCAACAGGTAATTTTTCATCCATCACTCTCTTTCTTCCCTCCGCCTTCTGAGTCTCCAATGTCCATTATACCACTTTCTATGCCTTTGTGGACCTAAGTTTAGCTTTCACTTAGAAGTGAGAACATGTGATATTTGGTTTTCTGTTCTTGAGTTACTTCACTTAGGATAATGATCTCCAGTTCCGTCTAAAAGTTGTTGCAAAAGACATTTTAACATTCTTTTTTTGTGGCCGAGTAGTATTCCATGGTGGATGTGTGTGTGTGTGTGTGTGTATGTGTGTGTGTGTGTGTGTGTACATTGCATTTATCCATTCATTTGTTGACGTGAGCTTAGGTTGATTCCACATCTTTGCAATTGTGAATTGTGCTGCAATAAATATGAGTGCAGATGTATTCTTTGTCTAATGACTTCCTTTGAGCCCATGTTTCTTAACTTGTCATATGGTTAGAGAGGACTACATTACTTCCCACAGAGGTTTGCTTTATCCTCATTTTATCTGGAGTATTTTAGACCTGCAAGTAACAGGGGAACACACTGAGAATATTCATTTAAATCATGAAAACAGAAAAGATGCACATTAATATTAATTACCAGAGCATAAGCTGTTCAAATGTATAAATTGTAAGCATTCATGATTTAATATAAAACTTCATTTACCAGTAAGAGCAAATTTATTGACACTCCATTTTATTCATTAGATTAACTTTACTTAAGATATTCGGTCTTTACGGTTTTTACATTTAAAGAAATTTTTGAGATTATAGCATTTCCCATATGAAATGCATTAAAATAAAACTGCTTCAATAAATATTTTCATATTTATATTTTTTTCTGTAAACAATATGTCTATGGTTAACTAATGGGGATATGAAATTTTCTTCAGACCCTTGTGACTTAGAAATTATTAAGCAGTAAAGTTTTTTTCTATGTGTTATTTTTCTTAGTAGCAGAGGATCATACAATATTTGACTTATCTTGAAGGTCGTATTCTCCACAGGTTTAGACTTCATTTCAATGTCAGGTGTTAAAACTTTTTGAGGTTTGGCTGATTAGGCTACATGATGAAGGTTAATTTGTTAAATTATTGTCGTTCAAGTTAGGTCTTTTTTTTTTTTTTTTTTTTTGAGTTGGAGTCTCTGTCACCCAGACTGGAGTGCAGTGGCACGCTCCCGGCCACCACAGCCTCGACCTGCTGGACTCCAGCGATCCTTCTGCCTCAGCCTTCCAAGTAGCCAGAACTACAGGCGCGCGCTACCACGCCTGGCTAATTTTTGATTTATTGTAGAGACGAGGTCTCACCAAGTTGCCTGAGTGGTTCTTGAACCCGTGGGCTCAGGCAATCCACTCGTCTCGGCCTTCCAAAGTGCTGGGATTACAGGCTGAGCCACCAGGTCGGCCTCAAGTTAGGTCTTTTAAATTTCTTTCAATATTCCTTTAACAGAATTACAACACAGAGAGAAAAATGGTACTGGGCATTGATGCCACCTGTATGCACTATTTCCATTGTAGTGGAAAAACAATTTACAGCTGAGCTCTGCTCATACATCTAAAGGGGATTAAGTTCCATGAATATATACTTATAAAGCAATCACGCTCAGGTAAATAATGACTGAAGTTTTGGTGTGTTAGACTGATTTGAAGGTATCCAATACTTGCATGACTTCACTTTAGCAGTTCAGAGAATGTTCTCTAAGTTAACCATGTCTGGTCAAAACTGAGAGGTCTAAGATTCATTCTCTTTGCTCTTTCTAGTGCTGTTTCGCTGCAGAATTCACAGGACACTTCTCCACTCTGTGCCTTTTCCCCCTTTATTATATTACCAGTGGAAGCCTCACCCCTCCCCACTCAAGTGGTCAGGGTGGTTTGTTTGTTGGGGATAGTACATTTCTTCTGTGTGCTTCTACTGTGATTTACAAGGTAATCTTTGGATCCTTTCATCTGGCTGTGTAACTGTGTGTGAATCAGTCCCTCCTGATTTATATTTGCTGCCACAGCCTGACTGACTGATATTCCTGGCCACGGGTACCTGACTGGGCCTCCAGGAGACTAAAACTTTGCACAAGACTGTTCTTGATGACAGTGTCTCTTCAGTTGCAGGCTTCTGAATCCACTGCGAAGAGTTTTAGTGTGTGACAATGTACGTGGGCATGTGAAGGTGGGTCAGGGAAGGTGGTCCGCTTATGCTCCTGAACTACCTTCCAGTCCCCCTTCCTCACTAAAGATTTCTCCAATTTCAATATTCTAAGGACTTGTTTGGAATTGTCTGTTGAATAAATTTAGCTCTTAGGGCCTTCCTAATTTTATGCCATATGTCTTTCAAACAAACCAATTCCATTTCAGTGCTTAACGGCAGCACCAATTTACTGACAACTACCAAAGTACCCCGGCATCTCCCCTAATTTAAGGCCATTTTTCTTTTCTTTTTTATTAGACGGCTGTATATATTTTAATCTTGCTCGCCGCCTCAAAAACAAGTGAAAACAGAGCTAATTGTCACAAACGCATAAACAGCTCTGTGGTGGACAAATCCACACGCAGCAAGAAAGGTTGTAGTTGGGAACGAAGAAACACACCGACACCAGAATGCAGGCCCTCTTCCCTTTTATTTTAGAATCTTTCCTTCAGTGGGATCTGCACCAGGTGCGAAGTGAGTGGGTGGCATGTGCAGATAAGGTCAGCTCTGGGCATTCAAAATAAGCGTAAAATGCGCCCCGCTGACATCCTCCCGCTCAGCTGGTTCCTCTTGGGTCCGGACTCCCGGCGATCCAGCACCCCCCGTCCCCGCACCCCTTGCCTGGCCGCGCGCCCTCGCCGGGCCCCGCCCCTCTCGGCGCCGCCGCAGTGCGCTCAGCGCGCCTGGTCCTCGCTGCCGGCACTGTAGAGGCGCGCTCCGGCGGGGCGCGGTTTTCCAGCGCGGTGCCCTCGCTCATCCTCCATCTCCCTCCCCTCGCCGGCCGCGGCCCCAGGCTCTGCCATGGGGAATGTGCCCTCCGCGGTGAAGCACTGCCTGAGCTACCAGCAGCTTCTCCGGGAGCATCTCTGGATCGGAGACTCAGTGGCAGGGGCGCTCGAGCCCGCGCAGGTACCGCCTCGCGGCCCGGGGTGTCCCCACCCCCTGGCACACTGACAGCCAGCCTCTCTCCCAACAACCTCTTGGTGACCTCCCCCTCACTATATTACCCCCACACCCCAAGACCCTTCCTGCAGCAGTTCTGCCGGGTGAGGCCGCACCCCTTAAATGGTTTCGCATCGTCTCTGCTGCGTACGTGTAGATCCGCCCCTGCAGGCCAGACCCAGCAAAAGCCCTACCTGTGCCCATTTGCAGGTCGCCTGGAAAGGATTTCTTCCCTGTGTTTTTCTAGGAAGGGATGCGTTATGTAGGATAATTTGCATCCATAGCCATTCCTTCAAGGATAGTGGCCTTGCCCTTATTCTCTGTCCCCTAGTACTGGGTAACAAAGACGACAAATTTGTCACAATGTGAGGTAGAAAAAGGAATTAAACCATTGGAAAGGTTAGGAAGACATAGTAGGATGAAATCCATCAGAACATGAATTATCCCTAATGTAGTTATGCTTCAATAAACTTGAACAAGCTTGAAAAAATTGTAAATAACAGCGATTTCAGACTAAAATTTATTCTCACGTTGTTCCTGAAAGCCCATATGAAAACAATAGGCAACTTAATATTATCCATATACTTATAATTTGATGTACTCTCAACCAATGTCAGATAAATGAAGAAAAAGTATATAAAAATTACTTTTTACTTCAAAAAGCTTAAATTTTAAAATTTCACAAAATATTAGTTAACTGATAATTGTTACATAAATGTTAAAACATGAAAAAAGGAGGGACACTCTGAGGGCTTGTTATTATTTTTAATTACAGGTGCTGGATGTAAAACTATTTCTAATTTGTGAACAAAGTAATAATTTGTGTTACTGTAATATTTTAGTGGGTAAGATGAGTACCATGGGTACTTCTAGTGGGTAAGATATTGTACTATGTGGCTTTAAATCAACTATTTTAATTTTTAGGTGTTCTTTTTTTATAATGTATTCTCAACTCAGCGTATCCATATGTCACACTGCAATCTCAGCTCTACAAATTGGAATACAGCATTTGTGGATTCTTTATAAGACACTTTACTTATTATTTAAATGATGACCATGGTCATCTAACTTAAAACCTGTTGTTGACAGTGGTAGGGGGAAAGTTATCCTTTATCTTCTCAATTTTTGATGTCTAATTTTCTTACATTCTATTTTGATCTTCGTATTATGACTTTTCTCTTAATGTTCTTAACTTTTGTATTCCATCTATTTTTTAATCAGGAATCCTTACCATTTATTTCCTAAATCTGATACTTTACGTGAGTTTTGTTGCTGGGTGAATATTATAGTTCTCTCTCTCTCTTTTTATTTTCTGACTTACACATTTTGTTGGCTTTAAGAATAATGACAGAGGATCGGCTCCTGGGTAAGAAAGTCTTCTTTGCCTTGTTGAGATATAAAAGCAGGTTTAAAAAAATGACTAGGATTGCTGATCAAGGAATGTGAGGAATGAAGTTTTGGGATGCTCATCAGTTTAATGAAGACATTTTTGTCCCTTTCTGGAAAAATAGCTATGTCTTCTCTAAATGTTGCCTTTTTACCCACCAACTGCTTTGCCTAGAAAACTCCTATTCATCTCTCATATAAAGATGAAAAAACACTTCTTTTGTTCAATTCATTTCTCTTTTCAGAATTATGCTTCTTTCTCTGTTCTCAGGCATTTAAAAAAATAACTCTGTTTCTATCCCAATCCTGTTGAATTGTAATTTTTTTCTGTCTTATCCTGTTTGAATTCACAGCAGCCTTGACACCTGACACTCAACCCTTTGAAATGTATCTTCTTCCTGGGCATCTGTTCCAACAAACCCGTCACTGCTTTGAACCCTACCTCTCTGGTTCCACAGTTTCCTTGGCAGGCTCCGTGGCCTATAGCTACCTGGTGAATACTCAGATTCCCCATGACTATATATACTTTTTCTAGTGTGAGTGTGAATGACTGTCTACTCTCAGAGTATCAGTTACTTTTTGTGTTCCAGTGTTTTCCAGATGTATATTCCCATTTTTCTCTTGAATTCCATTCCAGATGTTTAGCTTCTCACTTGATATCATCTCTTGAGTATCTCAAAAGCAACTCAAATCAACATTTCCAAAATTTCATTCATGTTCTATTCCTTCCAACGCTGGATCATATCCACGAATTCCTTTTGCAGGGAATGCCATCATAATTATTCAGTTCTGCAAGCCACAGACCAAGAACTCCCTTCATTCATTTTCCCCATCCAACGTATCACTGAGTCCTATAATTTTACTTCTTGAATTTCTTTCAAATCCATCTAAACTTCTAATGTCACTGCTACCACCAATGTTAAAATGACATTATCTTCGTATGGATGACTGAACTGTTGCAATAGTCTTGCTACTCTCCATGCATCTCTCTTCAATACACCGTCTCTATAGTTGGGAAATGTTTCCTATGCCAAATAAAACCGCCTATGAATTCTGATTGCTTTTAGGAATGGACACCAGCATTTATTTTATTTTATTTTTTTAGAGACAAGGTCTTGCTCTGTCATCCAGGCTGGAGTACAGTGGCATGATCATAGCCCACTGCAGGCTTGACCTCTTGGGCTCAAGTTATCCTCTTGCCTCAGCTTCCCGAGTATCTAGGACTATGGTCACATGCTACCTCACCTGGCTAACTGTGTGTGTATGTGTGTGTGTTTGCGTGCACACGCACACTTGTGCACATGCAGATGGGTATCTCACTTTTCCTCAGGCTAATCTTGAACTTCTGGTCTCAAGCAATTCCTCCTTCACCCAGCCGTGACACCAAAACTTTTAATGGGTTCTCTGAAGCCTCAAGTGGTCTTCTTTCTCTCTTTTCTTTCCTTCCTTCCTTCTTCCCTCCCTCCCTCCCCCCCCCTTCCTTCCTTCCTTCCTTCCTTTCTTCCTTCGGGAAACAAGTAGATCACGACTCCCAGGCGTCCCACAAAGTAGGCAGGTCACCTTAGGGGCAACCTTTACCCACTCAAAAATTTATCTCGCATTAGCAGTAAGGATTAGGGCATCCCCCTGAATTGTTATTTTTCTTACTCATAAGTTTAAGCCATTAAATGGTCTTTTCATTGTGTCTCACAGTAACATCATCTTAAGCTATTCTTTCTTGTTCTTGCCTTTTTAGCCACAGTGACTTTGCTTGAGTTCTCTAATAAATAATGTTCCCTCTGGGAACATTGTATTTGCTTGTTTTACCCTCTGTTAGGAAATTTTTTTTCAACTAATCAACTTCTATTTAAACTTCAGTTCTCAAATCAGATGTTATTTTCTCATGAAATCTTTCCCAGATTCTCAAGGCCAGTAGCCTTTGTTATACTTTTATTGCATAGCTACTTATTTGTTATATGTAATATAGGTTATGTATTTATTCTTGCAATTACTTATTACTTGATGCATAAATCCCTGCCAAACATTCATCTCAATTAAAACAAGGATGCAATCCACCACATTTTCAGCACCTAACAGAATGTCTGGTTAGTTTTTAATAGCCAATGATACTTGTTGAATGAACAAACAAATCAATGATTACCCTTCTTGGGCATAAGCATCCTGTGTGTATGAGGAATATGATATTCTTCTTAGCATTTGTTCAAGGTCCAGAACAATGATTGGCACATTGTGGTGCTATGGTAAGTTTTTGTTAAATTAATGGAAAATCAATGACAATGTGGACATGTTGTCAGTAGAGTTTGGTCTTAGTGCCCATAGATGGATATTATTACTGCTTGTGTCTTACCTTTTCATCTCATGGAACCTAATTGTGCTTTGATGGAGAGATGGGGTAAAAATAGATTCTGGAGACTGTGAAGAGATAGCAAAGAGTTTAACCCATTCTCTGTTGAATCTGGAGAGAGAATCATGAGTGAAACTGACTCCTATGATATGACATAATTTGGCTGCAGTTGGAAGAGACAGAAAATGCTGTTCTGTACTAGGCAATAGAAGATTGGAAATCTAGATCTTTTTTTGCTACCAATGTATCCCCTGATTTTGTGCATGTTAATAGTAGGCTAGACCTTAATATTTAGGTTTACACAGTAGAGCTATTATATTCCTTGTAAGTTAATATGATTAAATTAAATATCATGTGCATGTATAAATACATATAGACACATCTATTGTTTAACAGTGAACTACCAAATATAAAAAAGATAAATGTAAATAAAAAACTTAGTCTACCACAGGCTCACTAATTAAATTCTTTGGGATGCTACATTTTTGCTAATAATAATAGTTTTGCAGAAAATTCTCTTAATAGACCAAGAGGTTACAATTGCTCGTTCTGTGATTCATGCCCTCTCTTTGGACTTGTTTTATTTTCCATGTTTATCTCTGTTAATGAAGTAAGAGATGGCTTAATTAGTATGTTTTAAAGTTTTGATTAAATTTAAGGTTCCTGGTGAAGTAATCTCTTTTCTATTTTCAACTGTCGCTAAATCTCTTCATATATTAATGCCAGCCGGGCTTGGTGGCTCAGCCTGTAATCCCGCGCCTTGGGAGGCTGAGGTGAGTGGATTGCCTGAGCCCGCGGGTTCGAGACCCGCCTGGGCAAGCGAGACCTCATCTCTACAATAAATCAAAAAATCAGCCGGGTGTGGTAGCGCGTGCCTGTAGTTCCAGCTACTTGGAAGGCGGAGGCGGAAGGATCGCCGGA